>CABHPP010143453.1:0-47349 GCA_902168425.1 Peromyscus attwateri
AAAGAATTCAATGGAATACCAAAGGAGATCATTTTAAAGAAAAAAAGTGAACAATTTTAGACAAAATCTGAGCATAGAGCAAGGTGATGTGCATATAACCTCAACCATTAACTGAGAAGTTATTGGTCTTTGATACCTACCAGAGGAGAGTCAGTTTCCTTTAATGATGTGACCTCCAAGACAATGACCACACCTAAGGGCAAGCCTCTGTCCTGAGAGTAGCTAGGCAACACTCACTGCACTCCTTTGGGAAAGAAGAAGCAGAAGAGGAAGCAACCTCAAAAAAGTACAGGAAGGGATGCGGGGAGAGGAGCTGGGGAGTTAATATGCTCCAAGTACACTGTATGAAATTCTCAAAGAATTAATAAAATATCACAGAATAAAGAAATAGAACAACACATGCCTTGTAATGTGATTGACTGCTCGGTGATAATAAAAGTGGAACAAAGTCTTTGGTTTGGGCGATTTGTCTTAGTAATCACAGAATCATTTTATTTAAATCCAAAAAAGCTAAAACAAGGTTGGTAAGTAATCAAAATTGTAAGAAAACTGAGAAGGAACAAAATATACCTAAAGATTATTTTTAAAAGACATTTTAAAGTAAAGAGCAAGATAGTGAATATAATGTAGTCCACGCAGAAGTTTGCAACATCCTGGTTTTGGAAACCATTAAACACCGTTATAACTCTTCAAAAAAGAGTCTCTGCTTGAACCAAAAATTAAATAAGCAAACAAGGTGTGAACATTCTTGAGGAGGAATATTTGTAATTTTCTGAATACCCTGAATAATTTACCTATGGGACATTTTAATAATAAAATGCTCATTGAAATACCTTACATTTATATAGCACTTCATGTTTTCCAAACAGATGGCCTAGTCTTCAAAATATATTCTAAATAATAACTTTATAACTAAGAAAAATGCTGTACTTTCTTTTCAAATTATGAGCCAGGCGGTGGTGGCACATGCCTTTAATCCCAGCACTCAGGAGGCAGAGACAGGTGGATCTCTGTAAATTTGAGGCCAGCCTGCTCTACAGAGTGAGATCCAGGACAGGCACCAAAACTACACAGAAAAACCCTGTCTAGAATATATATGTTTGCTGAACGATCATAGGCTATATTATATTATAGAGTTAGTGGCATTGCCTAGGAGCACATAGGCATTTGAATTCCAGGCTTAATAGTCTCTCCAATAATATCAGTAAGAGGTCTATTCTTTCAAGTTTTATGGGCCAGCACTTGAACTTAATCATCCTGATCACCTGATGCATATAAATAGAGCTAGATACCCTACTGCTGCTAAGGTATCTGGGACTACAAACTATTTTACTTGCAGTCATTGGCTACTCAATTCACACTCCCTCCTTAGTTATAATCGTCTCTCTCAAGACTCTTAGTGAAGCTAATATGGCAATGTTTGCTTTAGAACAAAATTAAATAGGAGAAGTTATTTGTGTGTGTGATAAATTCACAATTATGTATCAAAAACAAACAGCTCTACAATTATAAAATCTCAGTCATTATTACTGTTTTTACTGAGTTAAACACTCTACAAAAGTTAGTATTAATGGACTTATAATGTTACAGTTGATGTATCAGTACATATTTTACCTGTATGTTCATATACATCAAGTACTTGCCTGTGCATAAAGGAACTATACCTCATGTCTAGTGAGATAACCAGGGGGGCGGGGTAATAACTCCCTTTCTCTCCTAATTACACAAAACAAAGAAGTAAAACAGGCTGTTCTTTGCATTATTTTTTCAGCTTAAGGAAATGCTTCTTGAGTGATTTTCCCTTGCAATGCTTAAACTATTGGATGAGTTAGTAATATGTTTCAAAGTAAAGGGCAGAGAGAAGTTTGTACATATGATAAATCTGGAGAAATAAACAATTATAGCTTAGATATGAAGATATCACAATTATAGCCCAGATATGAAGGGTCATTTCAAAATACAATTGAACTCAGGCTTTCTGGATCATTATCACTACCCAGGATAAAATAATGACCCTTGTAAACATCCAGCACCTATGATGCTCTAACAAAATACTATTCCAAGATATCTAGTGATTGTTAAATTAACCTTCATGGGGAAAATGTCTATATGTATACTTCACCAAAGATGGAGGAAACATAAACTAGACTATATACTACCACAGTGACAAGGTACATAAAATCTTACTGGACAGTGATTTGTGCTTCAGCAGCTTTACAAATCATCCTTTTGGGGAAATATTGGAAAAATACACAGAGAATTTATTAATCATTTAAAAATATAGCAGTTCTACATCTACTAGCCTAAACTGTGTGCAAAGTGGTCAGCTAGTAAAAAGATATTTATCCATGGGATAATTTTATTTTTAAAAATTATCATTCCTGAACGAAGTCTCCTGTATATACAGACAGTGTCTATGAGGCACATGAAGAATGTAAGAGTCTTGTCTGGAAATAAAGGTTATGCAAATGAGAAATGTTTTGCTTTTGATACTAATCGCAATTTAAAATAAAATGATGGTCATAGTAATATCGAATAGCAGGCTAATATTATTTATGATACTCAGATATCTGTATTTACTTCTTGTTCCTGAAGACTGGAATTTTGTCATGCTTCTTCATTCCTATCATTTCTGCCAATCAGATTCTACGCCAGTGCTACTGGTTCACAAAGATGTCAAGCTGTTATTTAACTTTCCATTTAATACTTGTGTGGCTAATTTGAAATGATGAGAATGTCCTTGTTATTGTATAAATGAATAATTCATTGCAGACTGTAGAAGACAACATTTTTCAGGAATGCAGGCAAGTTAAATTAAACAGGAATGACTGATGTCCACAAAGCTACTTGTTAAAATCTAAACACAAAATGAAGATAAAGCTAATTTTGAAAATATAATTAGCTAAAAATAGGGAGATTAGACACACACACACATGCACACATACATATGCATACACAACTACCACACACCATCTCTTGAATTCCAGTTTGAGTATCATACACACACACACACACACACACACACACACACACACACACACACACACGTCATGACAGCTCACCAATCTCATGTCTAAGGATTCAAAGTTTTATTATATCACTATAACTTTATGGCCAGTATATTAACAATTGCCTCATCCCTCAAAACTTCATAACTGAATTTGGCTTTCTCATCTCTGCTTCAGAATTACTAACTCTCTCCATATTGTAATCCATGTCCTCTCCAATGCAAATTTATTTTTATTAAAAGAGGAGTCAGTAGCTTGAAATTAGCTTTCAACACTGATCTGACTCTTTGAACAGTATTATATTATTTGGAGCTTGGAAAATAATGGTGACATAGCTAATGATTATAGCCATGAGCAAGCAAACCAGGAAAACACTATATAAATCTTTGTGGTATGCACAGCATCCTATTGAAACATTGGCCTAACACTTGAACTAGGATCCACTTCAGTCAAAGTCATAGTATTTTTGCACTGCTGGGTTATTTTTGATTAGTTATACTTTCAGATCAAACATTCTAGGTTAAATAATTACATTTATCCTCTAATATCCCACAGAAATTACAGGAAAGAAGAATTTTTAAAAAGTCAAGAGTCAAGTAGACAAAGGAGGTAAAAGACAATACATACGAGAAGTACATGAGTGGAAGGTGATTGTCAGAGAAGGGAACTAATATGACAGACAGGAAACTGCAATTCCTTCTGGAAATCTCAGAAAAGATTAAAGTCAAAGTGTGGATAAGGATTTAAAGGAAGATAACTAGTTGAAAACCATGAAAAGGTTTAAAACTTTAAATATTTTCAACTAAATCCTTTCCTGCAACTTTCCCATTTAAGCAATTATCTTGTCTAAGCCTAGCCAAAGGCGGGGAAATGCCTCTGGTTTTAGAAAAATGGCAGAAAAAAAATCTAGTTTTGGGGACCAAATCTTTCTGCATACTGTCATAGATTCACTGATTGGTTTTATATGTTTTTTTGTCAGATTTTTACGTGGTACAATTGGCAGATAAAAATTGAATACATTAAATACACAGCATGATAATCTGATAAATGGATACACTGTGAAATTATTATCAAAATCAAGTCTTTCACTCATCTGATAATATTGGGATGACCTTAGCTTTCCTGTATTCCGATTTTCACAGTGCATCTTTCTCATTCTTTGAGTTTCAGACTATTCATTTTTATACTTGAATTTACAGAGTTTCTATTATGGAGAACATTTGGTAGAACTATATCCTTTATTCAAATTTAATCTGACTATTTAATTGGATACAAATTCACTTATATTTATTATTATCAATACAGTGGCTTTACACTTGCCATTTTACATTTGTTTTTTGTTTGTTTTGCCTTATACATCATTACTTTTTTATTGTCTTCCTTTAATTGGATACTATAATGCCTTTAGTAATTTTAGTTAATTTTTAATTATACTTTGTTTCCTTTAGGATTTAAAATATATACATTTTAATTTGTCAAAATATTTTGGAGAATTTTACTACCCTGATTCTATTTAAATATAAAGCTATATAGAGATATAGCTATATATCCTACATTTTATGTAATTCTTTTCACAAATATTATATTCTTGTATCCTACAAACCCTATACCACAAAAACATAATTATTCCATGATTACATATATTCAAAAAAAAGAGAGAAGAAACCAGTGCAAGTATATATTTAGAGTTCATTATATTATTCTTCCACCTTATTTTATCTGCTTCTCTTCATTTTTTCCTTTGGATACTCATTAACATATGGTGCCATTTCCTTATTCCAATAAAGCTTTGCTCCCACCCACAGACTTTATGCTGTTTTTGTCAAATATATTACACTTCTATATGTTATAAGCTCAGCAAATAAAATTATGCATGTATTGTTTTCTGAAATCCCTCTTACATGTTTTAAAAAGACAGGAGAAAAGAATTTTAACTGGTATAATTAATGGCTTACCTATTTTAATAAGACTCTTGTAGGTGTGTTAATTGAAGTGTTGTATGGTGTCACTTGTTTTCAACCTGTAGAGCTTCCTTTCCTTTTTAGTTTTTTTTCAGAAAAGATTACTGGCATCAAGTTCTCTCAGTTTTTGCTTATCCAGGAAAGTCCTTATGTCACCTCTAGTCGAAAAAGATTTTTGCTGAATGCAAGTTTCATGGTTGCCTTGTTGAGTTCTGTTCTTTTTACTTTTAGCACTTAGAATTCATTATGTGTTGCTGTTTGTCATCCATAGCTTCAGAACAGAATAGCTACTAATGTTGTGATCGCTTTCCTCTTACGACTTTCACCACTGACTAGTTCTATTTTAGGTATTGTGTTTAGATGTGACCATCTTTTATCAGTTCTAAATTGAAGTTATCTCAGCTTCTTAAGTGTGTAGAGTGTAGTTATTAAAAAAGGGGGGGGGGGTGATTTTAAGATGGTAGAAGGTAAAGAATGGCCAATCTTTGGATATAAAGTTTGTCAAAAATGCGAACACTGGACAATGATGCTGGTCCACTCTTGTACTCAGGTAGCATGTGTTCTGAGAGCTTCTAATTTGCTTGAAGCTGTTTTCACTTAACTAGGGTAAGGTTTGGCATGCTGTGGGTTACATTAGTGTTGTTCTACTGTAAGGTAAGGACATCAGCATTTAAAAAACACTTATTAGCTTCCAGTTCTACAAGCCAGAAGACCAAACACAACTCTTCGGGTTCTCTACTCAGCATTTTAAAGATTGAAATTAAGACATCTGTGGCCAGTGCACTTACCTGGTGTTATATTGGAGATGAAGTTATTTCAAGATCTTCCTTGCTCAAGATATTGTACCTATACAGCTCATTTAACAATGTAATGCAAATTGCTAGTCCTTGAAAGTTATTATTACCAACTAATTCAGACATAAAGAAATGCAAGATAATATTTTGTCATCTATTACAATCAAACTTGTAGTCATATTAGGTATGTTTGCAAGGTCAAATATAAATATATTTTAGATAAACAGGTCATCATCAAACACTTCAGAGATCTACAGAATATGGCATTCAAGATATTTTAATAACATAGATTTTTTTCTTTTCTTTTTTTATGACTATGAGACATATCTGCTCCTGGCAGCACCAATCTACTTCAGAAAAGATGAAGTGCATTGAAGAAAATCCTTATGGAGTTTACTTTGTTTGTGGCAAGGTAGCCACTGGGCAAGAAAATGCCCTTGCCTCAACTGCTTAAAGTATGCTGTCCAAAGTGGACAAGCAGAACACAAAAGAAAGGACTTCAGAATCTTAACAAGACAAGGTAGGAAGGCCCTTCAGAAAATCCTGCTTCACAGATGAGTCTATCAGATATGCTAGGCCTATAGCCCAAAGATGGAAGCCTCCACGTTGCAGAGAAATCTTGGGTGACTGACTGTACAGGCAGCCAGCTGTTTCTATCATTTCTCACATTTTTTTGGAAGTCGCTTGTTTGTACTTTCTGCTTACTTAGGTAATATTATTTCCTTCTCAGGTCTCTGAGGGAGTTGAAAATTACATAGATATAATTACAGTTTTCCTTGTTAACAAATTCAGAAAAGAAACTCACTAAAGTTGTGTAAAGTGTATAAGTTTGAAAGACATCAAAAGACAGTATTCAGTTGGTAATACAAATTAGAATATAAAGTGAATTAGGTACAACATTTTGGACTTACCAAAATAGGATAAATAATGGATTATTTTCTCTGAATCTGTCAAATGTTAATAGATTGGATATTGTTAATGTAATTCTTGCCTGTATGTATTGTATATACTTATTGTATGTAATTTTTCTTATATTAGTTATAATTTCATTTTTTATTATTTTGGATAAAAAAAAGGGAAAATGTGGTGCTATATTGTGTACCCTAATAATCTTGCCTGAGGATCAGAGGACAGAGCCAGCCACTAGATTATACATAGAGGTCAGGCAGTGGTGGCACACATCTTTAATCCCAACACGTGAGGTTTCATGCCTTGGGAAGCACACATACCTTTAATCCCAGGAAGTAATATGGCAAGGCAGAGAAAGGTATATAAGGCATGAGAAAACAGGAACTCACTCTCTTCAGGCTGAGAATTTTGTAGAGTTGAGAACTAGTGGCTGGCTTCTCTGCTTCTCTGATCTTTCAACTTTCACCCTGATGTCTGGCTCTGGATTTTTTATTAAAAGACCATCTAGATTTGAACAACATTTCCCCTTTGGATACTCATTACCATATGGTGCTATTTCCTATGACTACAAGATTTCTTATTGTTGGTATTTGCTTGTTAGCACTTTCATTTCCTTGAGACTATCCAAGTCTAGTTTAGGCTCTCCACAGTAAACAAAAGTCCTTCTTTAGAACCAGTAGAAGAATCTCTCTGCTGTTCTCTGAGAAGGAGTTATAGATAATCTTACTTGTGAATATTTGACCTTCTTTGTCAAGGGAATGATGACTATTTCATCACATTTAATGAAATGGAAAGAGAATCACAGAAGACCAGAGACAGGAATATTAAAATTATGTATATTACCAGATGTTCTCATGGAGGGAACTTCAAAATAAATCCAGAGAAAATTACAAAATAATAAGTTGAAAAGGGGAACTGGAGAGACAGGTCAGTGCATAATTTACCTGGCACACAAGTATAAGGAATCTGAGTTTGCATCACTAGCACCCACAGAAAAGTCAGGCACATTATTACCTCTGTAACCCCAGCTTTAGAGAAGCTGGAGACACTCACATCTCCAGAGCTTCATTGGTCAACTAGCCAAGTTGAATTGATGAGTTCCAGATTCTTTAGAGACCCTGTCTCAAAATATAAAGGTAGAGAGTGATAAAGGAAAGCAGCCATTGTCAATCTCACCCTCCACACTAGGGAACATACGCACATGTGCATGTGAGCATACAAACATGTACATACTATAATTCACATACACACAGACAATTTTTAAATTTAACACAACAAGATCAAATAAAGACAAAACACAGAGTAAAAGTGAATTTTTCAAAATGCCTATAATGTCTGTGAGGACATGAGGAAAAAATAGAATAGGCAATGATAATTAAAAAACAACCAAAGAAGAGTAAAGTAACCTAAAAAACTGATGTTATGATGTGATTTTAAATCAATATAAAGTGTGAAAAGCAAAGTTCACAAAATACTTTGACAGAGTAAAATGCATATTAACTGATAAACAGCATACGAAAATACATATTAACTGATAAAATAAGAAAATCACAATAAAACAGTCCAGTAATTTAAATTTTATAATGCCTAGGAAAAATAGAAAAAAATTATAAACAATAAAATAATACAATAATATTTCCCTTAATGGAAAATATGTTCCCAAATTTTTTTAAAAAATCTACTCAAATACTATAAAATAAATAAATACTTAATCACCATAAATCAGATGTTTATGTAAATTCTGAAACTACAGAAACTACAAAAAATAATTTCAGTTATAAAAACAAAAATAATATCCCATGAAATATCTGATTTCAAATTGACACAAAACATTTTAGTAGCAACATTGCAGAGAAAGGATTGTAGATCAGAGAGAGACACAATGTTGACTTCTGGACATGCAAAGGCCATTGGGCTCTGGAAGTCAGGGAAGCTGTGACTGCTTGCACAGGATTTGGCCCATCAGCACACATAGTGAAAGAGAGAGGGGCTGATGGGTTCCTAACTTTCTCCAATGATTTATACACAGACAATGATTAACGGGAAAGGGAGAGACAGTTTCTTCAGTGACACTCTCACTGGTAAAGTACCAAGGCTCCTGTAAACAAACTCCCACCCATGCTCTTGAAAACATTAATGAAACTCACTGGGTCATTAAAAAAAATCAAAATACATTATGTACATGTATGAAAACACCATAATAAGACTCATTATTAAGTATAATTAATATATGGTAATAAAAAGCTTTAATAAAATAGAAATAATGAATAAGAAACTCCCATATT
This sequence comes from Peromyscus attwateri, assembly GCA_902168425.1. Classification (NCBI taxonomy): domain Eukaryota; kingdom Metazoa; phylum Chordata; class Mammalia; order Rodentia; family Cricetidae; genus Peromyscus; species Peromyscus attwateri. The sequence continues at coordinate 8,958 of CABHPP010143453.1, forward strand.
CTGATAGAAAAGTACAGTGGAAAAATCCTCTATCCACCCTAAATTTGAACCAATAAAGAAGAAATTTGAAACATTTTTAGGAACGACTTGCCTTAAGACATAGCTCACAATTTCTTAGGAGTGTGTTCCACTAAAATGTAGAAGTAAACAAAAAAGTATGTTAGAATATACAACACTACAGCAAAAAAACAAAAATTATCAAAATGAAGCTAAATTTGAAGCCTCAAAATACTATCTGTAAAACCGGGCGGTGGTGGCGCATGCCTTTAATCCCAGCACTGGGAGGCAGAGCCAGGCGGATCTCTGTGAGTTCAAGGCCAGCCTGGACTACCAAGTGAGTTCCAGGAAAGGCGCAAAGCTACACAGAGAAACCCTGTCTCGAAAAACCAAAAAAAAAAAAAATACTATATGTATTCTCACATTGAGAGCAAACTACATTGTCAAAGTCCGAGGAGTCTTAAGGAAGTGGCATTAAAGAACAGGAAAACTGTAATTAATCATGTGACCAGGGTTTAACAGTACTTGCAAAGTCAGTTTAGTGAATATTGATGTTAATTTAAGCCAAATGTGTGATATATGAGTTGGAGGTGTGAGAAGCAATGAATCTTAACAACAGCGGAAACTGGGTATAAAATGACTTTGAATTGCCAGTATGGAGTAGAACTCAGAGGAAGACAGAGTGTTAGTTCCTACAGACAAAAATCAAACACTATCTTAGCCAATTTGTCCTTGCACAGGAAACTATTACAGATTGTGTACCCTCTATTTACAAAAATGACTTCTTATGGTTCTAGAGACTTGGAAGTCTAGGATAAAGTTTAAACAGTTCACTGAGGTTGTTGTCTAGTGAGGGATGGCCATGAGCAATGTCTTCCAGCTGTGTTCCCACATGATCGAAGGCAGAGAGAGCTCTCTTCTCGGCTGTTCATATAATTGGTGATAGTACTTCCCTCAAGAACAAGTCACCTCCCAAAGGGCATACATCCTGACACTATCACCTTGAAGGTTAGAATTTTGATGCACAAATGTTAAGGGTACACAAATATTCAAACACAGCAAATAACACAGAAACTGTTTCTCAAAAGGCCATTCGCCATGTCCATCACAAAATCTTGTAGCATAAAATTCATGGATGATGTGATAGTTTCCTTCCTCTATGCTGTTCCTGAATTTTATATTATTATGGAGTTCTGGTTAAACTCCTCAAGGGCTTTCCTTGTTCAGAAACCATCTGGAAGTCTGTGCGGTACTAGACTATGATGGTACCCCAAGTTTTCACATTTTTTTGTCTTGCCTACTGTTCCAATCCATCACCCACACTGCAGTTAGAATGCTGAAGAGATTGTGTGTTTATTACACCCCAGTTCAGAAAAAAAATTCACACTGATTAAATCTGGTGCCACAATATATACGAAGCAAGGCTTTCACTTCATCTTGGCACCACCCACTAAGTTATCGAAATCTCTACGTTCTGTTCTAGTTGAGAGTTCAATTAAAATCATAAGGACCATCTGCTTCTGAGTTCCTCATGAGCAATGGGATGACAATATCCAGGGGAAACATGAGCTGGGACACAATGTCTCTTTGAATTGAGGCACTGGTAGATGAGCTGACCAGTGATAGATTTGGGTTTCCTTTGTCAGGACAGTTAAAAGACAGAGCAGGGGCTGGCTCTGGTAGCTCAAGCCTTTAGTCTTAGCACTTGGGAGGTAGAAGTATATGAATCTCTGTGAGCTCAAGACCAGTCTAGTTTTCATAGAGAGTTAGTTCCAAGGCAGCCAGGGTTACACAAGGAGACCTTGTCTATGAAGAAGAAAAAAAAAAGGAAGAAATGGGACTGGGCACCGAGTCAAGTCCCAAGAAGCCTCGGGGGAATTTATTCCCATGCTATTTACTACTCAAATTAAGAGTTCATGAAAAAGTTACAGCAGCACCTCCTTGGAATTTGGAAGGATTGGCAATTTAGGACCTCATCCTGATTTTACTGACTTTAAATATTCATTTAAAAAATAGACCAGATGACAAAAAATGTATAAACTGACCTCTGAAATCAAGTTTCCACGTAGCCTCTCCCACCTTCTAGGCCCTCGCCCCTCCAGGACTTCTTTCTTATGCTGTCTGTCTTCACGGCATCTCTCTGTTCTCAGTGGGAGCCTTATCTGGAAGAAGAGGAAAGAAAGAAAGAAAAGCTTGTTCTGCCAGCGACATCACAATCTTTGTTTTGAGTTTTAGTCATGTTGTTTTTGAATTGTAGTCTTTGTGCTCCCAGAGTCTGTGAGTCATGTCCCTCACAAGCATCTGGTAAAAGAAAGGCCCTGAGGGTACAGGTGCGAGGATTCTGTGAGAGCAACAGGCTGAAGGAGACACAGAGAACATCATTTTAAAATTCTGGAGCGAGAGCTGGAGGGATGTCTTTGCAGTTAAGAGCACTGGCTGCTCTTTCAGAAGACCCATGTTCAGTTTTCAGCACTGACACTGTAGCTCACAAGCATGTGTTCCTCCACTCCCAGAGGATCCAACACCCTCTTCTGGTTCCTTCAGTACCAGACATGCACAATGTCCATAGACGTAGATGCAGACCAAACAACCATACACATAAAATAAATAAATGATAAAAAAATACATAAATAAATAAAACCAGACTTCCAAAAGTTTGGAGTTAATTCAGACACTTTACCATATTTATACAAATATAGTCAGGCCAGCCCACACCATAAAAATCCCTGTGTGGCAGCCTAGTGCTCTTGAGAGAACATTCTCTTCAAATGCTTGCAAGTCAGTGTTGGACATACACTAAACCATGACAGTTTGTTCTGATTTTTCTCAGAGTAGTCATACGCTCTCTCACTTTCCACCCATGTGCTTCAGATAACTGTTTCCACGTGGCTGCAGAAAAAGAGCCCTGGGACTAAAGCCTGACCAGTGAGGCTCAATATAATCACAGGACATTAATTCCAGAAAAGATTGTAACTTTTTTTTTTTTTAATGTAGCAGGACAGATGAAAGATTCTGAGTTTCAAGGATGATCTCAAGTACAAATGTGTCTTCAGTTTCCTCTGTCTCTTTGTAGGCCTAAACACAAAAAAGTATTTCCAGTTTGGTGGCCTTTAAAGTTTAGAGGAGTGACTTGACCCTCAGAACATACCAACACCTGCTATGTAATCAGAACAAATAAATGGGCTTTTCTGTTTTAGAAACTATAGGAAGGTAAGTTTTTCTATTTCAAGACAATAAATGGTTGCCAGAAAAGCAGAGCAGGCACTGGGTGAGGGTGTGGAAGACAGGTCTTTGGTATGTTGTGTGAGCATGAGCACCATTGGCTCTGCTCCAGGGACCTGAGAGTCAGGATTCCTTCTTATCTGCATCATTGGGCACTTGCATATTTTTAATTTGCAGCTAGCAGGAGCCCTTCCATAAAGTCCTTTCTCTTTTCCACTTGATTTCTTAGTTTCCTCTTGAGTCTGGTTTATTTCCATGCTATACCCACCCATACCAGACACCCATACCCTGCCCCACACACATCTCACACACATTGCTCATCCCTCTGTAGTTCACTAAGTGCACTGGCTGCACTTGAAAGACTCTGGTTAGAAGTCATTGACTCGGAGATACCTCCGCTGCTCCCTGACCCCTAAGCTTGCATCATTCTCTCTATAGACATTGATAACAGAGAAGTGTCACTACTGTTGGGAATTAAAAGAAACCATTATAAATGGGCATCACAAGTTGTTAAAGAAATGATACTGAAAAACAAATTATGTTGAAATTTTCAGTCGCAATAGATGCAAATCCAAATAGATTCTCACTTCACCTAACACAAAAATAGATTTCTGTTTAAGTAATTAAATGTAAAACTGGACACAACCCAGATAGATGTTCAGCTTCAATAGGCTTAAATAAATGAAAATTGAAACAAGAAAATGTATTTATTACTAATCACACTAGCAAATATCTCTCAGAATGATAATATTTGATGGTAGAATAGGGCCCGGGGCAGATATAATTATAGTCATGTAAAATGTTAATGTATAATATTTTCAGGAAATAGTTTTCTAATATGAATAAAGATTTAAAGTTCTTGGCCTTTAGCAGAATAAAGTTGTTAAGGAAATCCAGTCAGAGACATAAGACCAAATATGCACATAGATATATCCACTGCTCTTTCATTTAATGTACACATTTAAACCAAAAATCGAGTCAAGTTACATTAAGCCAAATATAGATTATTTTTTTAGAAGAATGTAGTGCCTTTATTTCAAATTACATTAAGTCAAATATAGATTATTTTCTAAAGGAGAATGTAATACGTTTATTAGTTTAAATTGGATTTCTTAGATGTTAATAATAACATATTTCCATTATACATATATATATGTACATATATATGTTGCAATTAGAGTGAGATGAATATTTGGGTTAGTTTTATTCCATTAACAGATTGAGCTTTTTACTATATCATTACATATACTACATATACTATGTCATTATATAGCTTTTAGCTGTGCCACTTAGTTTGGGGATATTCATAATATATTCTCATTCCATCTTCTACTTTAGTTAATAACAGGTGAAAAGAAGACATACCACTGTTTTAGTATTGAAGATTAGCTAAGTGTAAATAGATGTTCCATGAATGATATGACTGTCTACACATCCATTTCTATCTCATCTCTAGAAATGCTTCTAATAAGAACATATATGAGCATGTAGTTTTCTGCTGACTTATGTTTACAGAGCACCATAATGATATGGATGCCCAGTTTTAGTCATAAGGAAATCAGGACCTGGATATATGGGGTGTTTTCCAAGCTCACACAGGCAATCAGTAAGTTACAGCTCTGAGACAAGAGTCCCGTTTTGCTTGGCTCTTAGTTTACGGCTACAGAAGATACATGATGCATCAGTGCTTGAAATTGGGCAGCCTGTATAAACCTGAATGCCCAAAGGACATCTTCCCACTCCCACAGTTTAACAATCGCCTTCTTGTTTCGGAGCTGTTATCTGTGAAGCATCCCGACTTGGATGAGCCCCGACTCATTGTCTTGGTTTCATTTCGTTTTTAATTGGGATTTAAATGCTGGCAGTTATAAGACTTGTTGGCATTTGAAATGCAAAAGTTGACTTTTCTCAACCAGCCTGATTAGGTACTTTTATAAAGAAAGACACTGCTGATTGTGATGCCAAATGGCTTAGATGCTTTTGAAAACCAGGGGTGAATTGTACCTCATCAGCTAGGAGTTAGTTGAGAAGACTGATTCACTCTGGGAATGCTTTACAATCACTGGATAACTTTAAAGATTCTTCATGGCCACAAGATTGTTACAGCAGCAGCAGCTCTGTGTCTGCCCACTCACCTTCAGAAAACAGGAACATGAAACCAGAATAGATTCAGCTTATTCTGCATGATGGTTCCAAGCTGTGTGGGAGAGCTGTGTGTGTTCTCTCTTGCATATCATTGTGAAAGTATATTATAGTGATCCTGCCGGCCTAAGGAGTGGTGGGTGTCCTACCATGTGGAGTTAGTTTTGTGTTTGTGGGAAGATAAGCAGTAGGAGGCTAGCATGATGTGTCTGCAACACATATCGGGTATGAGTTAAGGATGAGTCAAGTGTGTGCCTAACCAGTGGCAACATTTTACATGTGCTTAAGTGGGACAAAATTTGTTCTCAATATACCTAGAATTATATTTGAGGCTACTCGTTGAAAATTCCAAGCACTCCCTTCTACTATCACCTTCACAGTTAAATATAAATCAAAGGTAGCCATAGTAGCACAGGAGGCACCAATTTCCAAAAACCTAGAAACACTGCATTTCTATCACTACCAAGAAATGGAAGTAAACTTCCTAATTTAGAGTCAATACATTGTTTCAACATGCTGTGCACAAAAGGAGCTTAGGAAAATAAAAATAAAATACACTGGATGAAATCAGATTCTATAATATGAAATCATGGTTTGTCATAAGGGTCTAAAATTTGCTCTGAAAAACAGAAAATATAAAGTTGAGATAATTGATAGTGTGTTTTTTAATTACTGTTAACACTGTTTCTCTAATAATTTGTTAGTCAATTTATTGCACATTAACTGTGGTCAATTAACTGTCTACAAATATATGTATTATTCTGGTCCTGTGTTATGTGACTTTTTTCTAGGAAGACTGAACAAATGGCTATTCACCCCAGATAGGGCACGAATTATAAAGAGCAAAGAAACAAGTCAACGCAAACTTAATTTAGTAAACAAGGGAATTTATCAGAACTAGTCATTGGAGAATGGGGGACACAAAAGTAGCCGCATCACCAGAAAGTCCTCCCCGATATAGTGATGTCTCACAAAAGATGCCTCTGTAGATCTCTTGGGACAACTTTCAGGCTGCTAGGAAAACCAGAGAGTCAACGTTCCTCAGAGGTTAATATTGCTTACATAAATATGGGAGGGGCCTTATGGGTCTTTGCACCTTGTAAGTTTCCTGAACCAAGTGATTTGCAAGAGCATTTTCCCTCCTTCCAGAAATAGAGTTTCAGTTTAGATGGACTGTCTATACAACCTGCTGCAACTCACTAGAACTTAGATGCAGATGCAATTTTAGCTTAGTTTTTTTTTTTGTAGTACTATCAATGTACATCACTTTGCATACATCCCAAGCACTAAAATTCTAGTTTTACCATCTGTTTCTACAACTAAACTGCAGATATTTCTTTCCTAAGGAGAAATGAATATTTTTATTTGCATGTCGTTTCTAACAGAGAATGTATTCATTAAAATCTGATAAGTTGAGCTTATGCTAATTGAAATACATAAGGGCTAGAAAGGAAAGAGAAGCTGGGAACATGTCCTGGGTCTCCATGGGTAAATGGCAACTTTTACTATAGAGCTTACACATCATTGTTTCTCTTCCTGTATTAGTTACTTTTCTCATTTTTATAAGAAAACACCTAAAAAGGAACAAATTAAGTGAGGAAACAGCACTTGTTTTGTCTCACAGTTTGAAGATACATTCCATCATGATGTACAAAGTTTGGCACAGGAACATGAAAAATCTAGTCACATTCCATTCACAATCTTTACAGAGAGAATGGATACTGGTGATCTTCTATCTTCCTCCATTTCTTTTCCTTTTTATTAAGTCTGATAAACCTGCTCACGGGATGGTATCACTCATATTTAGGGTTAGTCTTCCCATCTCCGTAAAACCTCTCTAGAAATGCCTCAAAGACATGTCCACTAAATAATTTCAAATCCTGTTACCAGTGAAGACTAACCATCACACTTTAAAAAATAAAAACTTACAAGAGTAATTCGTATCTTAGACCTTAGTACAACTTACTCCTAATTAAAGAAAGACAATATCTCAAGGCTTATGACTCCATATTGAGTTTCCTAGAAGGCAGTCTGTAGAATTGAATCAGTGTTGAAGAATAATATAAAATGAAGTCAAAGATATTATCCAGTCAGCAGCTGTATCAATGATATTTCATAATACATAAGTAAAACTGAGATACTCTCTAAACAGCGATACCGTAAATAATAAGGTTTTACATCATTGAGGCATTCAGAAATTTAGCAAATACACAGTCCATAACTGCAGTGTATCAAGTACCCATCAGGATTAGTGGAACTTCCTTCCTTACTTCCCAAAAGGGAGAGATTTGGAACTCGGGGTGACTTGTCCCACTGAGTACACTAGAGGAGATTTGAACAGATTTGTTTCTCTGATTTTTCATAAAAGCTTCTGTAAGATGGTATTAAAAAAAATCTCACAACAGTTGAACACCACATTTGTGAGTGTTAACTACTTTTTTTCTCTTGTTGAAATTGTTTGGCATAATTTTGATGAGGGCTTGAGAAGAGAATTCCACGTAGCTTCAGCAGCTACTGTGTAGATCAGCTGTTAGTCCACTTTACCTTGCTTTAAAGGAATGATGGTAGCATGAAGCCATGGGAGACTCTAGAACCATCCATGATATCTTCCCAAGGTATTTCAATCACTACCCCTTATTTGCAAATGTATTACAAAGTTACAACTCACTGAAAGAAACCTTAAGGGAAATCTCAGAAAACATGCATAAGAATTTCTAGCTGATATATTGATATCCTCTGAAATTTTATGGTGAATAATTAGAATGTGGTCATCTTAGAACTCTGGACAAGAAATCCTCTTACAGAGTCTGAGTTTGTTTGCTTGCTTGCTTGTTTGTTGAGATAGGACCTGACTCTGTAATCCAAGATGGCCTTGAACTCACTATGTAGCCAAGATTAACTTCAGTCTTGTAGCAATCCTCCTGCATCTGCCCCCTTAGTTATACAATTATGGGTCAAACTCCCACAACTGACTAATCTGAAGTCTTAACCAAGCATACCAAATTTTATGTTACACCTAGTATCAAAACGGCCACATTTGGATATTTTTGAGTTCTGTCTAGACAGCTGAACTCCAGTATCTTTTGGCAACTTAATAAGAATCTGTTCTTCTTCTATCCTGTCTTCTAACTTACAGGTACCAAACATATGGGAGTGCATTTCCCAGAATATTTCCCACCAGTGAGATACCCACCAATGATAATTGAGGCAGAAAGGAGAGAAACAGAGGGGTCTCCAGAAGAGAGATTTTTCATTAGACTACTGGCAGTCATCCTCTTCGCTGCTTTCACTGTGAAGATTAAGGTGTTTGCTGCACTTGATAAAACTTCTGAAACAATACGAGAGCAGGGATATAATTTCCTTTTTTAAAAAAAATCTATTGATTAATAAAGATTTATTGAGTACTTCTGATGAGCCAGGTACTGGCAAGTCTTTGATATAAAATCAAACGAACCATTCTCTGCCCCACTGAAGTTTATTACAATTTGTATAACTGTCTGAATGCAACAAAAGACATTTCAATACTCAAGCCTACAGAGATTGATGGTTTCCCCATTTCCAGATGGGGAGAAGAGGCAGCGCTGGCTCTGCTTCCACTGCATCCTGAATGTAGCAGTGGGTCCTGTATCACTGCCAAGGCGATGCCAACTGTCTATGACAGCATATGGGGGTAGGCAGTCCCTCCCAGACACAGTCACAGTCATGTTTGTGAGCCTCCTATATGAGACTAAACTAAAAATAGAGGCTTTCATCACGATTGTTTTCTCATATTAAAATAGCCTAATTCACCAACCTGTGGAGAACAGATGCTCACCTACTTTGGATAGTTTGATATGTGATCTAAATGTATTGATGGATGTTTTTTGTTTGTTTTTTCTTTTTTGCCTCCTGTACTTCCGGGTTTCCTCACTGAAAAGCATCACAGGTAGCATGAGAAACAGAGTGAAAGTATTTTTAATTCTTTTCGTCCTGTGTCTTAACAAGACACTCATTGAACTAAAGAAGTCTATAGTGAGGAAGTAGTGAATCTATCAGTTAGTAAGGACCTTCCTGAATGTACAGTGCAAACCATATTTTTAAAGCCAAAGAGTTTATGTTCCTAAACTACTGTGAGTTGTGTTTAGACTGTCAAGTTTTATATTTAATTCTAGAAGGGACACAAAGTTGTGTTATGCATGATAGCTTCAATGGTATTAAGCTTTTGATGTTGGCTTTCCACTGAGTCTACTTGGTTTTCTAATGATGTAGTTCATTCTACACATTTTCTTTGGCCTTTGGGGACTGTTTAGTTAAACTTTAATACTGTATGTATGTGCGTGCATGTGTGTGCATGTGCATGTGCGTGCGTGCGTGCGTGCGTGCGTGTGTGTGTGTGTGTGTGTGTGTGTGTGTGTGTGTGTAGAATAAGTCATTAGGTCAACTCAGGAATGTATTCAGAGGCATTTGATGATAAAGAAAATCAGGACTGAAAATAATCCCCAATAATATAAGCTATCGTTCTTTTGAGAATGCAAACTCTGCTGCTATCCATGGCTCTGTACATGCTGTACAGCCTTGTGCTAGCAAAATAAAATTTTAAAAAATTTAAAAAACCTTACATTTCCTTTCTACAAATTGTTAAGGACTGAAACAAATTCAATACGAAACCAAAATTGCTGACAACAGGTCATTAATAACAAATTGATAACTATACCCAGAGTGAACAACATTATTCAGGTGTGCAACTTCAATAAAATTTAACACTCTATAAAAAATTACTTGTGTATGATTGCAGAAACATAAATACCTAAGGCAAGATTAGAGAAGAAATGAAATCCGTTTCCTGGTTAAAAAAGAAACAGCCTCAGCCTTTGCTCCCGAGCAGACACTCAGGACACTAGTGAAGGCACCATCATGATGCTGCCAAGTCTGTACCTGTCTTCAGTGTGAGTCATGGACTGAAAGTAGCAACACTATTATGTTTGAAACAGTGAAGAGATGAATGAATGAGTGAATGAATATAGTCAATCTACTGTCCCTGTCCAATCCAAGAGCACAAATGGATGATATGGAAGGCAAAAATCAATATAACAATGGTGTTCATGAATTAGAAACATTCAAATTAAATCATTGTACACACTTTGCAGTTGACTACTGCACTGAAAACAATGCTCAAAGAAAGCACTAATAAAACACACTCAGTGCTCCAAGAAATAAGGATCTTAAAATGACCAGTGTATAAAGAAGCATTATCACAATTGACTAATACGAATGCCCTTCTTCTCATCCCCTAATGATCACCAAATGCTGTGGATATTTCCTAATATAAGAAAACACTTGGCCATAAACCAGGATTTTTTTATAGTATAGCTAGAAATCATTTACTTTAGTGATTGCCCTTTCTCATTTTCTGTTCTTAGCACCTTTGTCTAGTATCAGTTATGTCAAAATACATAGATTCATTCACTGGCTCTCTCTTATGCTTCCTTGTCATTCTGTGTCTTTTTATGCCAATGGCATGTTCTTTGGGAGTACTATTGATGTTATTTCATTTGAATATGATTATTCCAACTTGGTACATTCATTAAAAATTGTCTAAATTAATTGTAGTCTCTTGTGGCCACATATCAATTTTAAGATAACTTATTTGTTTTTATTTCTGTGAGGAACTGCCTTAAATATCTAGATTTTTCCAATCCTTAAACATGAAATTTCTTGGTAATTCATTATAGTTTTCTTTATAGGCATCCTGCTGTTCCATATATACACATGCTGTATATGTTGATTATAATATTTCATTCTCAGAAAGGTGAATTCCACATTATCTCATTCATATATGAATCTTTACAGGTTTATTTCATAAAATGTAGATATAATAGTGGTTACCAGAGATTGGAGAGGAGATAAATATGAAAAATTCACTAAATTTATGGTTGGAGATGAGGAATAAATTTTAGTACACACATAGGGTTATTAATGTTAGCAATGATATATTATCTATTTCCAAACAGATAGAAGATATTATTTTAATGTTTGATCACATAAAATGTATATTAGAGGTAGTAGAAACAATAATTTTTGTATGCATGTTTGCATGGTGTTCATGTGATTAACATGTGTGAACCCATGTTTTTGTGTAAGTAGGCACATATGTTTGTGAGTGCACATGCAATTTTGTGCATATGGAGGCATTAGATTGATAATGGTTGTCTTCATCAATTAGCTCCACCTGATATAGTGAGGTCAGCTCTCACACTAGACCCAAATCTAGTTAACCACCATGGTTCTCAGATTTCCTGTCTCCACCTTCCATGAAATCAGAATGGGACATGTCACTACACCCACCCAGCTTCTGTGTGGATTCTGGATCGCTGATATCCAGTCCTCACACTTGCACACAAATGCTTTACCTACTTAGCCGTGTCCTCAGTTCTGGCACGCTGCTACTGTCTTTATTATACAATTATATATGTATTAAAGCATAAATGCACCTCATAAACCCCTACAGTTTTATTTGACTTTACAAAAATAAATCAAATGATTTTAAAACTGTGGGAAACAAGATCTACTCATCGCTCTAAAATGAAGAAAATGGAAGCTTGAGAGATGGTTCAGCAATTGACTGCATATTGCTTTTGCAGAAGATCCAAGTTTGGTGTGCAGCTCCCACCTGAGACAGCTCACAACCACCACCTCCAAGAGAGCTAATACCCTCGTTGGGTCTCTGTAGCCACCTACACTCAATGTGCACATATGTACACATGGACACAGAGAACACACTAGGACAAACCAATAAAGGAGAAGACTAGAACAGGAAGAGTTAAAGTTGGATGGGGGGATAGAAAACAGGACAGAGAAAGGAGTCAGGAAAGGGATTAAATAATACTAAAAACCTTTCAAATATATGGACACTGCTACTATAGATACATATTAATGGACTTATCTTATAAAGGCAAGAGGGTTCTTACTAGACACCAGTTGCTAACAAATAAAAAAGATCAGTGCCAGGAATAGATTACTTCTTCTGGAGTTATTGGTCAGTGCTTTTCTCTATACCCCCCTCCCATTATAATTGCTCCTTTTTACTCTCCAAAACTTGCTGAAAATACCACAGACTTGAGTCATAGTACATGGAGAAATCAAGCTGGTACTGACCTGTTAGTTTCATAGATGCTAGTTAGCTTTCACAGTGCTGCAAGATGCTATACAAAGTACCGTGTGTGGGGGGGGGTGCAGAGAAAAGCAATCAATTATATCTAGTTATGAACTCTGTGAGCTATAATAATGACGGGCATGCCAAGAAATACCCACTCATTCAATAGTGGCACAAACATTAGAAGAGCAACCAATCCGTTTTGAATTGGTTTTAAGTCTTGCTCTATAAGATAAAACCCATATCTGATACCACCATTAGTCCAAGGACCTATGGCTAAACAGGTCATAGGCTCCAGGGGGAAATCAACTACTATTTGCTAAATGGACTTAATATTAAACTGACTCCTAATGATTTATCATTATGCCCATGGACGAATGCATCTCTCAACCCTCATCTAAGAAGCTTCTATTTATAGTGGATGGTAATTAACACAGAAACTCACAACTGTCCAGGGTGCAGGGAATAAGAGACTGCAGAATGCTCAGCCATACAGGGAACATGCATGCTACACCTTCTCCTAAGGCTCAGCGATAATTCTGGAAGAAAGGGAATAAAAGAAGTAAGAGGCAGAGGCTGTGGAAGACTGCAAGGAAACTGTGTCTCCTGGACGGAGAAGGGCAGTTGTGAACTGTGCAAAAACTGTGCAGGTCCATGCCAGACCAAATCACAGCGTGGAGATGACAACTGGACACAGGCATGGAATCCCAGCCCTGACAGCTGAGCTAGTGACTATTCTTAGCTATTGGGAGAGAGAGAGAAAGAGACCGTTTTCTTTAAGAGTGTAGAAAGTCCTGGTGAGTCTACCATGCACCAGTGAAGGATCACACATCCAAGAATATTTGGGTAGTACTGATTGGTCTTGTTGGGTTACCAAAAGAGGACACAAAGTTGGATGGGTAGGAAAGTGGTATAGATCTGAAAAGTATTGGGGGATAGAGGTGAAAATAATCAATATATGATATATGAAACTCATAAAGAAATAACAATTTTTTAATTAAAAAATAAGTAAAAATATAAAGTAAGCCTTTCCTTTTTAATTTTGAGATTATAATATAATTGAGATATCGCATAATATACTATAATTTTAATATTTCTCCCTTCCCTTTTTCCCTCCAAACATTCCAAAATACCCCTCTTTGCTCCTTGCTCTCTTTCAAATTGATGGCCTCTTTATCCATATACATATGTGTGTGTGTGTGTGTGTGTGTGTGTGTGTGTGTGTGTAGCTTGATAAATATAACCTGTTCAGTCTGTATAATGTTACTTATATGTATGTTTTCAGGGACGATCATTTGGTATTAGATGAACAGTTGTTATGTCTTCCCAAGGAAAGGCTATTTCTCCTGCTCCAGCATTTGTTAATTGCCTGTAGTTCTTTGCATAGGGTTAAAGCCCTCTAGAGCAATTTCTATGTTTATATTTACACTAACTTTTTTTTTTTTTTTTTGGTTTTTTGAGACAGGGTTTCTCTGTGTAGCTTTGCACCTTTCCTGAAACTCACTTGGTAGCCCAGGCTGGCCTCGAACTCACAGAGATCCGCCTGCCTCTGCCTCCCAAGTGCTGGGATTAAAGGCGTGCGCCACCAACACCTGGCATATTTTTACCTGAATGTTTAGATACTGTTTTAAGCAAGTAAATATCAAAGTATTATATTTATAATATGTATGCTGTTACTATGTAAGAACCCATTGTAAATGCAGTTTAGATTTGCCATGTGCATTTTGCCAAACTGAACCAAAATATAGTGAAATGCACTCACTTGGAGAATTTGTTTTAGATTCAAACAGAACCTAAAGTTTCTGGTTGTATATTTAGTAACCTTCCTACTTCAATCATTAATATTATTTTTATTTAGTGTGTCTTAAATGTACTCATGTAACATAAAACTAAGTCTCAACTGGAATCTGATAATCTTAGTTATTAAATGCCAAGGTAAGATATCAAATTAAATACAAACCTCAAAGGAAATGATAAAGGATCCATGAGATTACTCTTAGGCTCATCACCAACATTTGGAATCTAATAGACCCTCAGGATTATCAGTAATGAGTTTAAGAAGGATTTGTAAGCCAATAGGGCGTTGAAGTTATGTTAGCATAGATTCTGTGCCATACTCATTGTCAATTTACAACCTGCATGTCAGGCATGCTGGGCACCACTGTCACTAGAGTTCTCATGTCTGCACCCAAATAAAGTTTTCAACTTAGAGACTTTAGTCAGTTGAGAGTCTACAGGAAGAATCTTTTCCCTTCACCAATGTAAACTGAGCTGAATCTGTGGGAACCTTCTTCACTGTGAACAAAGGCAGTGCTACATTAACACTGTAATTCTGTACTGAATTTCTGCTGTTGAGTTCTTTGCTTTTACTTCTTGCCTGTTTTATTGAAATTCATTTCAGTTTAATGTTATATATAAGTTTGAAATCAATGTTGTCTAGGTTATTAATTATTATCTAGAACAGGACAGATCTAAGGCGGTCCCAGGTAGCTTTGATCTATTTTATCTTCTAGGAACAGGTTCTTTTTTTTAATTTATTTTTATTTTAAAACATTTTTTTCATTTTACATACCAACCCCAGTACCCCTCCTTCCTCTCCTCCTGCCCCGCCCCACCTCCCCTCATCCCACCCCACCCCCCTTCATTCCTCATAGGGGGTAAGGTCTCCCTTGGGTAGTCAACAAAGTCCGGTATACCAAGTTGAGGCAGGGCCTAGCCCCTCCCTCCTGCATCAAGACTTGAACAAAGTATCTCACAATAGAAAACTGGCTTCAAAATGCCAGTTCATGAACCTAGAATAAGTCCTGGTCTCACTGTCAGGGGCCCCACAAACAGATCAAGCTACACAACTTTCACCCACATTCAGAGGGTCTAGTTCGATCCTATGCAGGCTCTCCAGATGCCACTCCAGAGTCTGTGAGCTCCCACTAGCTCAGGTCAGCTGTCTCTGTGGTTTCTCCATCATGATCTTCACACACACACACACACACACACACACACACACACACACACACACACACACCTCCCCCACCCCCGCTCATATGATCCCTCCTCCCTCTCTTCAACTGGACTCCAGGAGCTCAGTCCAGTGCTTAGCTGTGGATCACTGCATCAGTTACTGGATGAAGGTTCTATGATGACATTTAGGCTAGTCATTAATCTGATTACAAGGAAAAGCCAGTCCAGGCACCCTCCCCACTGCTGCTAGCAGTCTTAGCTGGGGTCATCCTTGGGGATTTATGGGAATTTCCCTAACACCAGGTTTCTCCCTTACCCATAATGGCTCCCTCTTTCAAGATATCTTTCATTGCTCTCCATCTCTGTCCCTCCCCCAACTAGGCCATCTCAGTCCCTCATGTTCCCCTCCCCCATTCCCTCTCTTCTACCCTCCTCCTAGTTTACCCAGGAGATAACTATCTCCCCTTCCTGGGGCTTTCCCCGCTTGTCCCTCTTAGGGTCCTCCTTTTTACCTCGTTTCTTTAGGATTGTATACTGGTTATCCTTTGTGTAGGAACAAATTCTTAACTGCTATATGGGAGTGATTTCTAAGACACTCACTTTTTACATAATAAAAAATCAGAAGCTCATAATTAGCATCAGCTTGGTGTAACTCTTCAGTGGTTTCACTGAAATTCCACATGCTATATTTGAAAAGGGCAGCATCAAAATTTACAGAATATGTGAGAATTGCTTGGAAGAAAGTTGTGTATAAAACAGGGAGGGTTATTTTGAAACTACTAATTCTTCAATGACATTAGCATTAACACCACGTGGAAAAATATAGACTACAATGGCTAAGTTATGCAGTCGGTATGTGATAATATTTTAGAAACAGGTAAATCTTCTTTTGTTAAAGAGTTAATACATATTGTATATAATTATATAGGTATATGATACAACATGTAATTATATTTGTATATAATATAATTGTATATAATATAGAGAATAAAATATGAAATTTATATAAAAATTTAGTTATAAACAGTTCTAATAAATATGGTATTTCTAAATACTCAGAAGCTTTCTGTGTCTTGATTTAAAATACTGGGGTGTTTGGCTTTGTTTTTTTGTTTGTTTGTTTGAGACAAGGTTTCACTATATAGCTTTGGGTGGCCTGGAACTTGCTATGTAGATAGGCTAAACTGGAATTCAAAGATCTACCTGCTTCTGCTTCGTGAGTGTTGGTATTAAAGTCTGTGTCACCACACCCAGTTTGTGTGTGTGTGTGTGTGTGTGTGTGTGTGTGTGTGTGTTACAGAATGAAGTCACTCTGAACAATTTTAGAAAACTTTCTAAAAACTGTGACTGTAATGAGAGAAATCGTCCTCTTCACTAACCTGCTGCTCAAGCTCTGTCAGTGGTATTAATTTTATCCTTATTCTCATGTGGTTTTGTTGTTTTAAATTTTGTTTTTGTTATTTTTTTGTTTTGTTTTGTTTTGTTTTTTCGAGACAGGGTTTCTCTGTGTATCTTTGCGCCTTTCCTGGAACTCACTTTGTAGAACAGACTGGCCTCGAATTCATAGAGATCCGCCTGCCTCTGCCTCCCAAGTGCTGGGATTAAAGGCGTGCGCCACCACCGCCCGGCTTTTTATAATTATATGTGTGTGTGTGTGTATAAATACACACATATATATGGGTGTTTGCCCGCATGTATGTCTGTGTACCACTTGTGTGCAGTGCCCACAGAGCTCATAGAGGGCATGGGATTCCCTGGAACTGGAGTTACAGACAGTTGTGAGGCACTATGCAGGTGCTGGGAATCAAACCTGGGTCCTCTGAAAGAGCAGCCAGTGCTTTTAACCACTGAGCCATCTCTCCAGCTCCTGTTATTTTTTTTTAAGAGAAGGTATTGTTAGCTATCCCAGGGTGAACTTAAAGGTGTCTTGCTAAAATTTCTTCTCTGGGGGAGATATATACAATAATACCCTTCTCCTAGATCCCAATGACAAACCAAAATTGAATTTTACCAAAATCCCCTCAGGGTAAACAAAGAATTTATTAGGCTTACCTACACAGCCGTGTGTGAGCCATTGCTGGCAGAGTGTAGATGACCTTTAAGCAGCAGCACTGAAGGGTCTTCATCCAGTAGGGATGAGGGATTTCCAATGGCTTCATAGGTAGAGCCCTTTCTCCTGGTCCTTCTCCATCTATATACTCTACCCTAATTTCTGAGACCACATGCACAACTCAGGTAGAATTGCCTACAGCTGATTGAGAGTTGTGGTTGGATACTCAGGTGAGAGTGCCATGACCCTCCTTCCCCATCTTTCCAAGAGGGAACATCAACCATAAACAAGCCTACAGGAGAGGTGGTTAGCTTGTACGACTGAGTGGTAGAGAACCTGTAGTATATTGGAGACAATATGTCCTGCTCAGAGACAAAAGAAGGGAAGAAGAAAATAAGGAAAGAAGGAAGGAAGAAAGGAAGGAAGGAAGGAAGAAAGGAAGGGAGGAAGGGAGGGAGGGAGGAAGGGAGGGAGGGAGAAAGGGAGGAAGAAGGGACCTTCAAGGTGGAAAACCTCTGGTCTAGAAAAGTAACATCCAGAAAACACTAAATTAAGTTAAAATTCCCAAAAGTGAGGTTCTTTGGACTCTCTTCATAGGCTTATTGGCAAAGATCTTTTGTTGTATAGAGTCAGTTCATAACTGTGGGAAGAGATTGGAGGTTTTGCTCAGCTTCTGTTTTAATGTTAAAGAACATGGGGAAATGCAAGAAATCATTTCACAATCAAGTGAGAAAATGTTTTAAAAAATTAACCCTAACAAATTACACACAAATGGATTAACAACAAATTCAAAATAATTACAAGTCATATAATAAGCACATGTAAGAAAACAACACATGAGTAAAATAATATCAATAAATAGAAAATACAGAAAGGAGTCTCACAGATACTTAGATATGAAGAATACAGTTCTGGAAGAAATTATCAAAAGAATTAAATAACAGATTCATTCAAGCAAACCAACAAAAACAAATCAACAAAGCCCAACAGTGGTCTTTAGAATGATCCAATCATAAGAGTAAAATGAAAAATGATAAGATACAGAAAAATGTCACATGGAGGATTAAACAATGCTAGATCTTTTCTTCAATAAGAAGAGGAATAAAGAGCTTGAATCCCTGCTTGAAAAAATAGGAGCAAAACACTGAAAGTTGAAGTGTACAAGTGTTACGATAGCTTGCCATTGTTTAATTTTTCTTGAAGACAACTAGTGACATAACTATTCCTTTTATTCATTATTACTTCATACATTGATGTTCATTTAACTTTGCCTTTTCATGTTTCACATTCCTTAATGACATACAGTAGTAAAATAAGAATAGTAATTAATGCCATGTGACTGTGAAGCATTAACTGAGGTTAAATATGAGATGCTGAATCAGGAAAGAATTTTTTGAGTTCTAGTACTGAGTGATCCCCTATTAACTATGTATTTCATACAAATTATTTAACCTTTTATAAACCAATTACCTGATGTGTGAGGATTGGGATGGACATCATACATAACTTGCAGGACAAGTATTTTTTCCTGTGTATCCTAAACATAAACTGAGCGTTCACATTCCTGCCTTATTGTACACTTCTATACATCAATGTGTTCAGAAGGGGAAAGTTCCATTTTACAAACTCACTAGCATGTATTTTTTTCTCAAGTTCCTGAAGATGAGCAAAGGGTGATATATGGTATGACACAGAGCAATATGCTCTAGAATTTTCTTGGCTTGTTCAATCAATTTCTCTCTATCTGATTTGATAATGCCTTTCCAAAAATATTTCTTCCAATAACTTCCTTCAACACAGTCTTAAATGATTTTACACTTCCTCCTCACACTGTTGTGTCAATATGTGTTTCTTTTCTTTTTTCTTTTTTTTTAGACAAACTTAGCCTTTTTTATATGTCAAGGAATTAATTTTACCAATTATTCTAATCAGCCCACAGAGTTAAGAAGACAAACACAAAATTATTTTCCTTTTATCGGTACAAAATTTTTAAATGATGGCAAAAATGATCCATGCCACATTTCTGATACAGTCTTGAATAGCAATAAATACAATCCCAAGGCACGCCCTTGAGGAAAGACTCACAGCTTTGGGATTAGTGACAGTGTTACTGTCAGACTAAGGATATCCAATTAGAATATAAAGCCATAGTGCATTGGTTTTAGCCAAAAATGTAACTTATTGAAAGAGTATACTACAGAACCCAGGGCTTGGCTACAATACAGAAAATAATAAATTAATTGGAGCTATTTCCATTTTAAAGATTCTACCAAAATATTTGGACTGTAAATGATGTCCAATCAGATTTTTAACATTTCTTTTTAAAGTAAATTAAAAGTGTGCTTTTAAGCATCACATTAATCAATTAACCAGCTCTTTCAAAATTAATCTTCCTTCATTTTAGGGCTACATTTCTTTCTACTTTTAAATGTACTTTTCAAAAATAACCAGTTTTGTTATCAATTCGTATGCATATAAATGGTCTTTAAATGAGACAATTATATGAGGTAACTATCTGACTAGAAGCCATTGGTTCATTGCTTCACAGAGGAAGACACTGACATGATGTGAAGTCCTGCCTGAAGGACTGAGTGATGAAATAGTCTTTTATACTTCACCATTATGGCTTAACATGGTTAAGAAAGAGTATACATTTCATACCTTCACTTAAGACTTATTTATAGATTACAATTTTTGACTTGAGTTGAATCTGAAAATTTGTTAAGAATTACTTTTTAATGATTGCATTGGTTACTTTTCTGTCATAATAAAATACCATTCAGGGAATCCTCTGCCATAGTTACTTGAATTCAGTAACCCTGTGAAACCATAGAGGAAGAATCTACCACTCCTTCAACCATACATAATTCATATCTCTAAAGCCAATATCAATTGAATGACATTAGGAAACTCAAACTTGGAATGGACCCTGCCATCTCCCCCACTCTTGAATCACATTAGCATAACATTTTTAATTCAGTTGCTTCCTAGGAACAGAAGACTCCTTAGGGCTCTCTTTCACATGGTGGAAGCTTGATTTGGTGAGGTCTTGCCCTGAGAACACACGTCTCTTTATTCCAGTGCAGAGCAGGGGCTCTCCTTAAAGGAGTAACTCATCTCCATAACACTTACAGACTGTCTTCCAACACATCTTGACTATAACATTAAGCTTTCTAGTGTTCTTTGTCTCTCCAAACTCTACTTTTTACATTTCTATCTTTTCCACTTGCTCTTTTTAATTGTATACCTATGTAAGCATTATCAATAAGAAATGCACCACACAATCAACATTATGTAGTATTTAAAACCTTCTGCCAAAGAAATTAGACTATTGCTTTTAAATTTAGCCTAGAGCAGAAATTAGATTCTTTGCCAAAATATGATGGGAATGGATCTCCAGCTACTAATATTGTTTCCCTCTGAAACGTCTTGAGCTGGCCATTCCTCTCAGCACTACCATCCTCCAAGTTCCTTCTAGGATGACCTTTCAAGTTCTGCTTATAGTGTTTAACTGCCTTTCTAGTCCAATGGTCCAAAGTGTTCCACATTCAAAAATAAAAACTTCAGATTCTTTATATCAAAAACCCACTCTCTGGGACCAATGTATGCATTAGTTACTTTTTCAGATGCTGAAATAAGATACTACAATCTTGGGCACTTATAGAATAAATAATTTATTTTGATTTATAGTCCCCGGGGCCTAAGAGTCCATGATGTTGGAGAAGCGGGGTGACAACAAAGAGTAGGCATGGTTTCTGGAGCAGAAATCTAAGAGATCACATCCTTAACTACAACAGGAAACCTAGAGAGTAAACTGAAAGTGGAACAAGGCTGTTCACTCTTCTACTCTGCCTCAGTGATGGGCTTGCTCCATGAAGGCTGCACCTTCTAAACCTTCCCATTTAGCACTACAAGCTGGGGTTCAAAGCTCAAATACCTGAGTCCATAGGGGACATTTTTCATTAAAATCATCACACTCACAGACCATAATAGCTAAATCCTGTCTTCAATCCACTCACCACTGGTTGGCTAATCTGTTACAACATTAAGGAGGAATGTATGAAGTTTCCTAAAGGAGTACTTACTTTTGTCCTGTAAATAAAATTTCAGATTTCCAAAGCAACAAACAAATCTTCTTCTACATTGCATTCACTACCCACCCACCCCTGCCCTGCCTAAATCCTTCTCTCTCCTCTGTAGAATTATTCTCTGATAAAATGTCATTTATACTTCACAATACACTTTTTATCTATTGGATTTCTCCATATAAATATCTACTAATCAACCAAAAGAAATATGGGATATAGTGATACCAACATGCCAATTTTGATGCTCAATACTTTCCCAGTGCAGCAGAGTAAAGCCATCCTGTCAACAGCTCCATATAAGGATGCATCCCAAGACAACTATCACATACACTTGGCCAAGGTTGATGTTGGCCAATCCAGAAATAGATTATTGAGTATTAATCAAAGGGTTTCCCAGCAACAACCAATGCTGCCTGCCTGATACTGCAAGGTAGACTTAATTAAACTGATTTTCTATGGGATATCTTCTTGAAGAGAACCAAGCAATCAGTGGAGAAAGACAGTGCTAAGCAAACACACAGAGAAGATGTAGGCTATAATTTGGGCTTAGAGTCAGAAGTCAAATCTGAGAATGAAGAATCATACAAGATCAAGTTCATGGGCCTAAAAAAGTTATTAGGTACAAATAAGTTGAGCGCAAGAAAGAGAATAAATACTAAGTTAGACAGAGCAATGGGACAGAAGCTGGGAGAATAAATTAATTCATGGTTTGACACTAGACAGAAGATATATAAGACATGTGCCCTATCCTCTGCACTCTTTAATTTTGTGAACGTATATGGGTATCATAGGTTGAGTTGGAAATAATCATATTTCTTGTGTAAATTGTTTGACCTAAAAGTCATGTTTTAGGAACAAATTAAAGTTCTTGAAGGAAAAAAAAAAGTACCCTCAAATTGCCCCCAAACCTCTACTAGACACTAACCCATAAAGTGAAGTTATTTTCTTTATTGCACTAACTGGCTGTAATTCTCTTTCGGTTTTTGGTCCGGGTTTATTTATTGCCTTTTCATCTCTAAGCGAACATTTACAAAGATTTTATGTACATCCCCAGTACTCCAACCATAGCAGGATCTCAATGAAATGTTTGACACCAGGATAATGGAACGATGCAGCAAAAGAGAGAACAGACGAGGGCACTGAGACAGCAGAGGGAAGGAAGGTGTAAGGTGGGAAGAGAACCTCATCTTCAGAAATCCCACCACTGTTCTTGAGTCCTTTAATCTAGACCAGTGATTCTCAACCTTCCTAATGTTGCCACCCTTTAATACAGTTCCTCACGTTGTGGTAACCCCCAACCATAAAATAATTTTTCTTGCTACTTCATAACTGCAATTTTACTACTGTTATGAATCGTAATGTAAATGTCTGTGTTTTCTGATGGTCTTAGGTTATCCTGTGAAAGGGTCATTCGACAACCAAAGGAGTCACGACCCACTGTTGAGAACCACTGATCTAGATGCTGCTGTTCTTCTTTTAAGACCTTGGTTATTCTACAGTTGCTAATTTATCAGCAACCCAATTGCTCATGTTTTTCTACTTGTCTGACAAACACAGAGTTTAATAAATTTCCACATTGATGATACAATTGCACACAATTCAGTCCCTTCTTAATCTTAGACGTATATCTTATAAGAATAGCAGTTACAGGGAGAAAATGAGCACTTAGAGATAAAAAATCTGTCTGGAGAGATGGTTCAGCAGCTAAGAGCACTTGCTTCTTTTGAGGAAGACCCAGGTTCAATTTTCAGCACCCCCATGCTGGCTCAGAACCACCTGTATCTCCAGTTCCACATAATGACTGCCCACTTCTACTCTCCCAGGCGCTAGTCAAATAATACACACACATCCATGCAGACAAAACACCAGTAGACATAAAATACTTAAATGGAAACGAAGATAAAATGGTTATGCTTTATTTTCTTCACTAATTACAATGTATTAAAGAAGGCTAGGAGCGTCTCTCTCTGGATAAAGCACTTGCTGTGAGGATCTGAGTTCAGATCCCCACAGCCCACAAAAAAAAAAAAAAAAAAAAAAAAAAAATTAGTGGGCAGGGTGGTGCGTATCTATATTTACAGAGATGGGTGGTAGACATAGGAGGATCCCAGGGGCTTACTAACCAGTTAGTATATATAGTTGTGAAGTTCCAGATTCAGTGAAAGACCCCATCTCTAAAACATTAGATGTAGTTTCTGACAGTCCTAGAAGACACAGACTATCTGTATTTACATATAAGTAATATTATACAGATATAGCAAGCTGTATTTATGTATTTAGGAATACACAAGCACACATATGTAACAACAATTAATGAACAAAGAAACCATGAATTTGAAAGAAAATTGAATTTGTATTATTCACTTTATATAATGTGAATGATTTTATGTACTTTGTGGTAGTGTTACATATTTAGATTATGTTGACATTTTCACTAACACAAATAACCTTGAGGTCTACTTTACTTGTTTTATGTACATCCATGTTTTCCTTAGTGTAAATCTTATATATATACTTTTGTGATTCACAATCACATATTATAAAAACAAAACTATGGGGGTTGGGGAATTAGCTCAGTGGTAGAGCACTTGCCTAGCAAGTGCAAGGCCCTGGGTTTGGTCCTCAGCTCCAGGAAAAGAAAAAAAAAAGTAAAAAAACAAAATTATGGCATCCAATATGAACTATAATCACTTTGAAAGAGTAAGAAAATAAAAATATTATACAGCAGGCAGATATATTTAATTTTATAAAAACTATTATACAACACTGAGGCATAAGGACTGGGTTAGATAGTATGGAAAAATATTCTATCTCAAAATATGCATAGAAAAATTGGCTGGAATTTGATGAGGGTTTTCAAATTGTCTGAGTTTTAAAAAAAACAGGAAGTACAGCAAGGAAAGAAATGTGGAAGAAAGTTGCCAATCAGATGACAAATTGGCAGAATTCTTTCCCACAATCATAGATGCTGTTAGGGTTTGTTCATCAACATACATTAAAAAAAGTCTTCTAACTGACTCTGAATCTTTCCACTGACTTAAGATCACTGTGTTCATTTCTTAAATTTATGTGAGACAAGCCAGAGAAAGGAAGGAGAGACTAGGTAGGGAAATTTGTCCTCTTGTCCATTTTTCAAACAAACCTTAAGTTTTAAACACCCAGAAAGAACTGCCTCATATACTGAGACTACTAGGCTATGCCCTCCTTAATCAGGGATGACACAAAATCAAGACTTCTCAGGGGAAAACCTACAATAAAGGATAAGGATTCTGACAATGTCAGTGTCTGCAAACATCTCCTAATGCCACCAGGTAAAAAATAATCACCATCAGCAGTTCCAGTGCTTATTCAGCTTGTCATGGACCTAAATGACCCTCACTCAGATTTCTGCTGCAAAATTTACAGAGATAAAATGATGAAATCAAAAAATTCACTAAAAGTGAGATTAGAGGCAGGAGATATGATTACTGTTATCATTTAAATGATTTTAATGCCTTAATACGGCATGTGTGCATGAGCGTGCAGACATACATTTCATATAAAATGCAATGCTTATTGTTAAGGATTTAGAGAAAGAGTAAAACATGATCTGATGGTGAAATTTAGAGGTAGGCCATTGTTAAGTGTTTAGGATTAGACAGTCATGAGAAGGAAGGTCCCGTGATTCAATCTTGGTTGTTTAACACTAAGAAGAAAATGCAGTGGATTCCTCACATAAGTATCCAGTCATCTTTGATTCATTTGTATAGCATGCCATGCCTCAGGAAAAATCTCATTGCACTGGTTACAGAAGTAATGGTCCGAAGCCATCAGATGACAGTTGAGACAATTATACAAGTTAGTATAGTGTGTGCTAACTACAATCTGGAAAGTATTCTATATCATGAATTTTTCATTGTGAATGTTTAGAAAGGTAGCAACATCAGAGACAAAATACTGTGTTTGAAAGTATAAGAACTCATTCTTGGAATTCTCAAATTACATCAGATAAAGACTATGCACTGACAGGCTGGTAAATAAGATCTTAGAGCCAGGAACGGGTTACTTCTCTTGGGTTGTTGGCTAGTGAGGTCCCATGGACCCACAAACAGGCTATTGCCATTGCTCTTGATTACACTCCAGAAGTTGATGGTAAAGTCTTGCTGCTGAAAACATCACATACTTCATCATGCAAAATAGAGAAATCAACCCGGCATTGATCTAGAAACTCCATCACTACTGGCTAGCTTTCATAGTGCTGGCAAGTGATGCCCACACTTCCAGAGGAGAAAAGTAAGTTTCAGTCTTGCCCAGCTGTGATTCTTGTGAGCTAACATAATGACTGGACTGAAAAGATATGCCCGCTGGTGCAATGGTGGCATGAACATCAGTTTCTCATTGGATTTAACTCCTGCTCCACAAAATGGAAACCATATCCAACACTGTTATCAAATGAAAGGCTGTGTATAGTCAAGTCAAGTAGATCTTAGGGGGGATCTACTACTATATTCTGATAAAGGAACATGGTATTAAACTGACTCCTAATAACTTATCTCTATGCCCATAAATTAGTTTATTTCTCAGTCCTCATCAGAAAAGTTTTTTTTTGCAGCAGCTGGGAATTAACAGCGAGACCAAGAATTAGTCAGTGTACAGAAAATAAGAGACTGCAGAGTTCTCTGCCCCAAATGGGACATCTAAATCACACAACTTCCTGCAAGGCTCTGGGATCATTATAAAAGAGGAGTCAGAAAGATTGTAAGACTCACATACAGATGGTGGATGACTATACCAGAACAGTGTTTGCCAGTCACCATGGGGCAGTTACACAGATGAACTCAGAGGGGTTGTGACAGCACATGTAAGATGTGTGCAATCTCAAGCCAAACACAAAATTCTGGCATGGAGATGGCAGGTGAACACGAAGCCCCACCATTAGCTGAAGAGCAATTGACAAATTACAACTACTGGGAGGGAAGGGTCTCATTCTCCTTAAGGGTCTGACCCCTGATAGGGTGACCACACTCCAAAGGTTTGTTCCACACCCAAGAGTATTTAAGCAACAAAAATTGGACTTGATGGTCTTAAAACGAAGAAAAGAAGTTGGGTGAATAGAGAAGTGTATAGTGGTATTCTATTTGTACTGAAATGTGATTTTATTTGTACGTTAATAAATAAAGTTGCCTAGGGGTCAGAGCTATTAGCAAGCCATAGCGAAAGCCAGGGCGGTGGTGGTGCACGCCTTTAATCCAAGCACTTGGTAAGCAGAGCTAGGTAGATATCTGTGTGTTCAAGGATACAGCTAGCATTGGAGACACACGCCCTTGATCTCAATACCAACCATAGAAGACTCAGGAGGTCTGTACAGAGAGACTGTGACGAGACAGCCACGTAGTTAGTTTATAACCAATGAGAAGGAAGAAACAGGACTCCTTATAAGACAACCGCACAGGAAGAAACTCCCTTTTCGGAGAGCTCTCTTGGCGGGAGAAGCTAGCTGGCGGAAAGCGGGTAAGCTTCTGGCTCTGACCTCTTGGGCTTTCACCTTTACATTGGCTCTGTGTTTCTTATTTAATAAGGCGGTGGGTTACATCTACAGAAGTAAAAGTGGATCTAGAAGAAGTTGAGGTGGGGATAAATATGATAATAAAGACTGTATGAAATTCTCAAAGAATTAATAGAAATCTTTTTTAAAAAAGATTATGTATTGACTACCAATTCCATGATTGTGTTGATAACTTCTGGGATCCTTCAGTAAGTGTAGAAAGTATCTGTTTCTAATTTTAATGTCTTAATATTTTCCTCAGATCTCCAAGTAGAATCCTAAGTCTTTTGTTGTTTTTATTATGGTTTCCAACCCAGTGGATATTCATACATATGTCACATAGAAACCAAGTGGATTACCTAGGTGGGTTGGATTCAGTCTGGATTCTGCTAGATTTCATCATTCCACAGCTTAAAACAAATTGGCATTTACTCCAGAATCTGTTGGATTGGAGAGGACATGGCCACTCAAGTGTAGATGTGCAAATAGAAAAGAAAATGTGGTGGATGTCATGCTCCAGGAACTGATGGCAGAAACTAGAACAGATGATGGCTATGAAAATCAGGAGAATATACAGAAAATAATGCCTACATTGCCAATGAAGTCATTAAGCTACCAGGATAATACCAACTGGGCTATTAAATGTGGATAATTTCATTCAATGTTGAAGATGTATCTAAAATTTATCTACGGTCAACCATGCTAAAGAAGATTAAACTGTTGAGAATGAAGACTTCCGGAGTCTTCCACATATTCACAATGCTCAGAGATTTACATGCTCCATCAAGCAGAATCTGAAGAATAGTGAAGTATCTTTGTTCAGTGAAAGTGCAGATACCTTTGGTCCATCTAAGTGACTACTAAGTTCTTGTTAGAAGCAATTTTACAACTACAATATGATTAACCCCGAGCCATTAGGCCTCATCCATGTACACAGAACACAGTTTGCTTTTATCTTCATTAATATGGAAATTAGGACTCACAGACTTAAATCAAGGTTTTGATTTTAATGCTTGAAATGTGAACCCTAGAGTGAATAGAATTGACTATCATAGCATGAAAGACAAAGGAAAGGGAGTGAGATCAGACATACATCCCCACATAGTCTGTGTGTATCTCATGACCTTGTGAACAAGAGAGTTAGCACAAAATTTGTTCCCTTACTTTGTACCTCCAAAGGTACAATGAGCCAAAATAAACATTGTTTCAAAGTCATCCAGTCTGTAGTACTGTGTTATAGACGACAGCAAACAGATTAATAATACCATCGATGATTCACATTGTTCCAACTGGTCATTAGTAGGTGTAGACAAATTGCTAAACAGTCTTATTAATAAAAAAACTTGGAGCCAGAAATTGGTGTAAATTCTGAAAGATCACAGAAGCAGAACAAGCCACACAGCTAACGTAACCTCACCAACTTCTCAGCCGATCCTGTTTCCTCAAACTGGAAGCCTCTGAGTCCTCATCCAAATGGATCTCAGCTGAACTGCTGCTAATAACCTAAAAGTTTAAAAGGCTCTAGTTCCTGGTCCTCATGCCTTATATACCTTTCTGCTTCCTGCCATCACTTCCTGGGATTAAAGGTGTGTGTCACCATGCCTGGCCGTTTCCAGTGTGGCCTTGAACTCACAGAGATCTAGATGGATCTCTGCCTCCCAAGTGATAGGATTAAAGGTGTGTGCCAAAATTTTCTGGCCTCTATGTCTATCTAGTGGCTATTCCATAGACCAATTTCTAAAAGGTCTTATTAAATAAAAAACATGGAGCAAAATATAGGGGTGAAAGCTTTAGATCAGGGAAATAGGGAAAGCCACCAGACAACCTTACCTCACCAACTCTGCAGTTGCGAGTTACTTCCTGTCTACACATGCCTTTATTGCCTTGCTGTAATGCCCTCTCATTGGCTATCTTAGCCCAGCTACCTCACTTCCTCTTCCTACACAGCTCTGTCACTTTCTGCCTGTCTGTACAGACCTCCAGGCCTCTATGGTTGGTATTGGGATTAAAGGGGTGTGTCACCACACTTGGCTCTGTTCCCTAGTGTGGCTTTGAACACACAGAAACCCTGCCTGCTAAGTGATAGGATTAAGGGCATGTGCTGCCTGATTTCTTGTTTACTTAAAATGGCTGGCCTTTTCCCCCTGACCTCCAGGCAAGTTTTATTAAAGCACAAATAAAATATCACCACATTGTTCTGTTCTCTGACCCTACATAAGTTTATTAGGGTGCACAATATATTGGGGGACACAGTAGCACCACAGGCAGGTAGTACATATGGATCGTCTACTTACTTCTCCTGATTTCTCAGTATGCAAAAAGCACAGTGAAGATCTGTCCAGGTTGAATGTGTAAATTTAGTCATAATGGTATCCTGACTCTTTCTGCTTAATGACATCACATTGGTAGCTAAAAATCGGCCATGACTGTGTACATTTGCACTGACATTTCTGAAAGCTACATCTCCGGGACCCTCTTTTCTTTCCCCATAATGCCAGTTGTTAACTTACCGACACATCTTTCATAATTCTGTTGGGTTTTGATTTCACTTTAAATGTATGAGTTCCCCTGAAGGATTAAAACATAAAACAGTAATCAGTGGACAGCTATGACACCTAGCAGGGCCTTAGGGAAAATATGTAATACAGCTCTTTCACTGAAGGCAAATAGACAACTTGATTTTTACTTAGGTATGATGTTGGCCAGGATGATAGCTTGCAGATACACCTATTTTTATGATTGTCTAATTTTCCTAAAATATATTTTATGGGGTAAAAATTTGTCTAGATTCTAATTCTGGTCAATGATGGAACTAACCATGAAATCAAGACACAGGACATCCCAATGGCATCTGAATATCCCATTCCCTCACTTCTAAACAGTTACCAAACAAAATTTGCTTTTCCTATCCTGGAAATGGCAATAGCCTGATTTTCAACATTATGCACTCTATTTTTTTTTTAGAACAATGTCTAAGAAGACTCGTTCCAGAGGTATACTCCTACGTTTGACTTCTTTCACTAAGAATAACATTTTAGATTTGATCGTTCCATTCTTAGTAACCTTTAAAAATATTTCTGGAGGTAACTTCAAAATGTTGTAAAATTTACCAGAATTAGAATAATATTTCATACAGTTGCATTATTTTAATTAGATTTACTAGTGGGCTGTGTTTTATTAAATTAACGTGCGTGTTGGATCTCTTGTTCCTCTCCCTAATAATCATTAGACATATAACCATAAACATGTATAAACATTTCCACACAATAATTTGTATATGTAAATCTTTTTTTCCAACATTTTAAAAATTAACTGAATGATGATTATTTACCTCTAGATAATCAGCATGCTACCTAAAAGTAAATATTTTTTTTTACAAATCCTCAATAAGGTTTTTTAGTAAATTAGCCTGTGTCAGTAAACTTCATAATAAATTTTACTTTGTTTTCTCTTCAATATGGAATCCAGTTTAATGTTAGACTTCTTTCTGTTTTGTAGCCAAAAAAGCACACTTTTATATGATTTAAATTGTCCTTTCTTTATTGAAGGACATTTGAGTTGTTTCAACCTAATGTTACTATGAACAAAGATGCTAGAAACATTTTTTCCTACAATTTTTTTTCTCTTGAGGACATAGGGTATTGTTTTCCTCAATAAATAGATACTTAAAGTTTTTTTTTTTTTTTTTTTTTTTTTTTTTTTTTTTTTTTTTTTTTTTAGTGACTGGAGAGGAGACATTTGAACTTCAAAAGAATTGTATAGTTCTCTACAGTAGTTTATGATTCGAAAATTCAATGGCTTTCCAGTCATAGTACACAAATTGTTTTACTGTTCTTTTTAATGTGTGAACACGGATTTGAGCCCATTACTCTGAGCAGCTGTTTCTCTCACATTCTCTTTACAAAAACAGTTCCTTTGTGTCCTTGCTTCTACAGCTTCCCTGCTGCCCTGTCTTTACACTTGAGTGTAATCGTGTTTGCTCTACATTGTCACGGGTAGCAAAGGAACGCTGTTTGAGTATACTGTTCCTACCTAAACGTTCACTTATATTTATTTTGCTTGATGTTGGGTGAGCTTCTCTAACTCTGTGTGGTCTTTCCTTGTAATTGTTAAATATTTTTACACTGTTTAAATATTTTGAAAATATTTAGCTTCAGCTTAGTGGTGGTGGTGGCGGCGGCGGTGGCTGCGGCAGCAGCAGCAGTGGCTCACACCTTTAATCCCAGTATTCAGGAGGCAGAGGCAGACGGATCTCTGTGACTAGGTCAGACAAGGACAGCCTGGTCTACAGAGTGAGTTCCAGGACAGCCAGGGCTGTTACACAGAGAAACCCTGTCTTGAAAAACAACAACAACAACAACAACAAATTTAGCTTCATTGTTTTTTCATCTTCTTACAGTGCTCTTTTTAGTACCATTAAGCTCTATTCTTTTTCACCGTTGGCAAATGGAGATATTTGCAAGCGTTTCCGACATCATAAATGTAACAAAAACAAGAATAGATTTTGATAACTGACACAGTTATGTAAGACTGCATTAATACAACATAGGAAATAAATTCAGTGGCTTCCTTTTCAATCGCCAATAATCTAACAGATCTATACTTTATTCTGTGACTCTTCTTACGTTAAACTATTTTTTTTTATCAACTCTTGGACTTTTTCAAATTGGAAAATGCCTTGTCAGTTAATTACAAAAATCTTGATCATTTGTGAGTTTGTAAGAAGGTGCTTGGGATTTTATGGGAAATAGGAGATGCTCATGGAGATGCTGAAAGTTGGTAGTTTTTTTTTTTTTAATAATTTTTTATTTAAAAATTTTTTCTTTCCTTTTATATACCAAACCCTGTTCCCCCTCTCTCCCCTTCTTCTGCTCCCCCCACCTCCTCCCATCCCACCCCCCCCTTACCCTCTTCATAGAGGGTAAGGTATCCCTTGGGTAGTCAACAAAGGCTGGCATACCAAGTTGGGGCCAGAACTAGCCCCCCCACACACACACACACTGCATCAAGGCTGAGTAAGGCATCACACCCCAGGGAATGGGCTCTAAAAAGCCAGTTCATGTACCCAGGATAAGTACTGATCCCATTGCCAGGGGACCCACAAACATATCAAGCCACACAACTTGCACCCACATTCAAAGGGCCTAGTGTGGTCCCATGCAGGCTCCCCAGCTATTAGTCCAGAGTCCATGAGCTCCCACTAGCTTGGGTCAGCTATCTCTATGTTTTTTTCCCATCATGATCCTGACCCCCATTGCTCCTGTAATCCTTCCTCCCTTTCTTCAACTGAACTCCAGGATCTTAGCCAAGCGCTTGGCTGTGGGTCTCTGCATCTGCTTTCATCAGTTACTGGATGTAGGTTCTATGATGACAATTAGGGTGGACAGCAATCTGAGTGCAGGGAAAGGCTAGTTCAAGTACCCTCTCCACCATTACTATGAGTGTTAGCTGGGGACAACCTTGTGAGTTCCTGAGGATTTCCCTAGCATCAGATTTCTCCCCATCCCCTTAATGGTACACTCTGTCAAGATATCTCTTTCATTGCTCTCCCTCCTCATCTCTCCCCCAACTCGGCCATCTCAAGCCCTTATGTTCCCACCTCCCATCTCTTCCCCTCTATCCCCCCCTCCCAGTTTACCTAGGAGACCTTAACCTTTTCCCCTTCCTGGGGTGATCCACGTGAGTCTCAATGCAATTCTTCGCAGGTCTTGAAAGAACAATATTCAACTTCATATGGAAAAACAAAAAACCCAGGATAGCCAAAACAATCCTATACAATAAAGAAACTTCAGGAGGCATCACCATCCCTGACTTCAAGTTCCACTGTAGAACTATAATAATAAAAACAGCTTGGTATTGGCATAAAAACAGACATGTTGACCAATGGGATCAAACTGAAGACCCTAACATTAATCCACATACCTAGAAACACCTGAATTTTGACAAAGAAGCCAAAATTATACAATGGAAAAAAGAAAGTATCTTCAACAAATGGTGCTGGCATAACTTTTGCATCTGGGCTTTTACTTTTCTCTATACTATATATATATATATATATATAGTATAGATATAGTATATATATATATATATATATATATATATATATATATATATATATATATACTATATACTATATACCTTCCTTTCCTTCTTACTCCATGGCTGGTTGTGTGGTTGTGTGGCTGACCCCTGGCATCTTCCTCTCCTTCTCCTTTTCTGGATCCTCCCTCTTCTCTTTTTTCTTTCTATTTATTCTCTCTGCCTGGCAGCCCCACCTGTCACTTTCTGCTTGGTTACTGGCTGTTCAGCTCTTCATTAGACCAATCAGGTGCTTTAGACAGGCAAAGTAACACAGCTTCATGGAGTTAAGCAAATGCAATGTAAAAGAATGTAACACATCTTTGCACCATTAAACAAATATTCCACAGCATGAACAAATGTAACATATCTTAAACTAATATTCCCCAATAAAAAATTATTTTCAAATTGTTGGTGTCAATTTTGCTTTTCATAGACTTCATTTATACAGTATATTTTAGTAGATTTCCTACTTCGGAACATAAATTAAAATGTTTGAAAAGGCTTTTGTAGTATCTCTTATATTGTTAAAGTGTCATGTGCTATTTGAACTCACAGAGAAGAGGGCTGTGGAAGTGGAGTTGCCCAATCTCTACTCCACTCCACCCAAGTGTGACTATGTCTAGTTGTCAAGTGTACTCTGAGACTGATTGTCTGAAGATGGGCTGGCCCCTGCAACAAGGTGTTTCACAGAGGGGAGAGTACAGCAAAACAGTACGACAGTAAAAACAATTTGTCCTCAAAATAGCTAAAACATAAACCACCTCCAACAGAGGTTACTAATATTTATCTCATGACATAAAGGTGCCAGAGGTGAGAAGGGGAAAGCCTAAAGGTCAGTCATGGGATGCTCATCAATGGAGAGAAAGCTCAATCATGAACTCCAGCTGACTGCCTCAAGAGGATTCCCCAAGTTGATTTCTTCCTGATGTTTGAAATGCCTGATCTGATGACATTTTATGATCTATCACTTGCTATGTATTCTTCCACTTTGGCTTACTGTGTACTCATCAAAACCAAAACTATGAGTATTGCAGACCATTCTCTGGACCATACAAAACAACACATGATGTGTAGTTGACTTCAACTCAAGAATCTACTAAGTTTGATTACTGAAATAAAAAATAGAAAATAACAGGAATTATAGATTTAGTTAAAATGACAATGCAAGAAAAGCAGAAACAAATGTGTTTCTCATGAAGCTTGCACACATACTTGGACAGCACTATCTAACAAATACAATAAGGACCTCAATATATTGTACTCCAAGGATGCCAAAATATTATACAGTTTATAGAAACTATTATCATGGCATCACAATCTCAGAAAAGACATTTCATTTTTAAAAATAAAAATAAATAAAGATATTGTGAGATCATTTCAAGTACTGTGAAACTTAGTTTGCAGACTAGGATAAGTTGCTTTTACTTGCTTACTAGTACTACTTCAAAATTTTTATTACATTCATTTATGTGTGTATGTGACTGTACATACAAGCATATATGCCATAGCAAACATGTGATACTTAGAGGAAAACTTTCTGGTGTCAGGACTCTTCTTCCTACATGTGTGTGGTGGGGTTAAACTAAAATGGTTGGGCTAGGCAGCAAGCACCTCTCCCTGTCTGCCTTCTCTGATACTCCTTTTCAAGATGCAAACAAGGGTTTGAATCCATGACTCTGGACATCTGTTTTTCTCATATTCTCTTCATAAAACAGTTTACTTGCACCCCTCTCTCTTCAGCATCGCTGCTGCTCAGACTTTATCTTTGATTGGAGTGGTGTTTGGTTTTCATTGTTACAGGTGGAGACAGTAAGCCTGGAAAAGCGGCAAATACTTGATTTTGTTGCCCTCCAAGGGACTTCAAGCAACTGATGCCTTTACCACTGCTGAGAAGTGCTAAAGCTCAGGAGAGCCTATGCTATTTGCTCTTCTTGAAGTCTATTGACTGTCAGCGGCTCCAGGAGCCACCTGCTGTGCCTGGGGAATGTGCTCTAGCTCGTATGCTTTGTAGTGAGAAAGTGTTCATCTGCTTAGCGATAAATTATTTGCCTCTAAAATATTACTGAAAGATTGTTGCTAATGGCTCCTGCTCTTCTTGGGAAAGACACTCCTTTCAGCAGCACATTGATACAGATGAGTAAGTTTACCATTAGAGGATTCTATAGGGTTGTCGAGTGTTTATCACAGTGCTCTCAGCCTATTGTGACTCGTTCAACTCACCAAATATTTATGAAACACCCAGTGCACGTTTAGTATCATTTCTAAAGGAATTCTACACATTTTTTTTTAACATGAAGGCTATGGACTTCAACTTCTCACATGGGAAAATACAGTTCCAAATTATTCATTTAAAATCAGGGCTGATATTCCAAATCTCCTGGGAAAAATATGCAATTATCAATTCAAATAACTTTTCAGAATTATGTGAGATTGTCCCTAACCTCAAGAAGTTTGTGTGAAATGAGAAGTGAACAATAAAATGAAATATGAGACACATTAATAGGCTTTCATAAAGTTGATGTATTCATCATTGCACCAACTTATTAAGCATTACAAACATTAAGAAAGACAGTCACTTTCTGCAGTTGTCAAGCCAAGCTTTGAAATGCAGGTAATAATGTGGATACATAAGAAATAAGCCATGAATTAAGACAAGATACATAAAATGATATAAATACTTGAATTATTCTCAAATTAAAACATTCCTTGTCCCCTAAAGAGCACAGAGATAGTTTCAGTAATAGCTCATCATCTGTAGCACTTATGGGTCTAAAAGCAATCACTACCTGCAATGCTAAAGAAGATGACAGAGTGGGAGAGTCTTGGTTCCTGCATCTTTAATGAAATAACATTATTACCCAGTAACAGAACCTGAAGCAAAACTCTCTCTCTATGTCAGCCAGTGTAAAAATATCCCAGTTACATATGAGCTAAAATTTGCAATAATGTCTAATGAACAAGTGTGATACATGTTCAGGTTATCTGTGTTCTGCATGGAGTGTTTTGCTAATTTGGGTTGGTTTTCATAAGGCATAGTAGGAATCTCTCCCACCTAAAGCCATGAAGCCAAACTGCTGGCTCTGCCTTTTCCTAAATTATAGACCATGGTAAGCTACCTTCCTGATATAGGAAAATTAGCAAATTAATGTGGACTTAGAATAAAGCATAACTTGTTCATGTTGTATGGACTCCAGTTCTCTGGGAAATTCTCTGGAGAATTTCTGCTGGTTCCTTCTCTGCACTTGTGATGAGAAACTAACTATTGCACTCCATCTTCAAATTCTCAAATGAAACAAAAGAAAACAAAAAAAAAAAACAACAAACGAACCAACAAAAAAAAAAACAATTTGACAATATATACTTGTTTGTTTGATGTTTTCAAGAGAAAATAAGCATGAAAAACACAGCCTAATGAATATTTTTACCCAAGTTCTCATTTGTGAATTTCATGACAAGGGCACCAGCATCAATGAGGTGACTTCCATTCCAGTTTCTGCTCTCCCACAAGTGCTGCACTGGTTGAGTCACTTGTAATTTTTTTTTTTATTTTTGTTATTTATTAAGCAGTGCTGTTTTCCATGCGAGAAAAGCCACGAGATACAACAAAGTCCACTATATGAGTTTATTAAGGGGAGGAGATGGAAGAGGAACAGAAGGGATGTGATGGGCCTATGGGAATGATCATGCAGGAATAAGGGGTGGGAGTATGTGTGACTCACTTTTATGGACTTCCCCGCACTTGTGCATATGGGCTTAAGTAGCTACCATGCATGTGCATAGATTACGTGACCAAACAGTGCACAGATTACATAGGTCATAAGGCCCTGGAATGACTACTAAGTGTCTAGCCAATGCATGCTCGGTCATGTAGCTGGGAGAGTGGTCAGGAATTCCAACAATCTTTGCCTCCTATAAACAAAAAGTATGTCATTCTCACTGATGTACTTATGTCACAGGGCCATTTACCATGAACAAACCTTTTTATTTTTTTAATTGACCATAGATTCTTCTCTCATACAATACATCACGACCATGGTTTCTCTTCCATCCACTCCTCCCAGCTCCCCCTACACCTCCCCTCCCCTCCAGATCCACTCCCCTTCCATTTCCTCTTCAAGAAAGAGCAGGCCTCCAAGAGACAACAGCCAAACAGGATAAAGCAAGATACAATAAGACAAAGCAAAAGCCCTCATATCGAGGCTGGACAAGGCAACTCAACAAGAGGAAAAGAGTCAGAAGAGCAGGCAAAAAAGTTTGTTGGGAGTCCCACAAAAATACCAAGCTAACAGGCATAATAATAATATATACACAGAGGACATGGTGCAGTACCATGCAGGCCCTGTGCTTTCAAAGTCACAAAACTAATAAGACATATTTAGATAAATATGCATGTCACTTAATGGTAAAAATATATGAAAATTCTCTGGCCTGCAGGTTTTTCCATGATTAAAGGTATTTTATGCTCACTTATTCAAAGCATGGTAGAGAAATTAAATAATATATAATGTACCAAATTCATCTAGCAAAATACATTGGAAAATACATGTTTCCTTCTCCCCATTAACTTCAGCCCTTACAGTAATTCTACTTACAAAAGACACTCAAACCAAAAATTGTACTGAGGCTAACCTAGCTTACCTTTATAAATTTTCATCTTGCATATGTATAAACACTTGTTTTTTAAAATAATTATTATACGGTATATTCTCAGAGCAGTTGACATTTCAATGAAACGTGTGTGTGTGTGTGTGTGTGTGTGTGTGTGTGTGTGTGTGTGTGTGGTGTGTGTGCATGTGTGTGTGCAAGTGTGTGCACCAACGTGCACACTCAGAGGCTAGAGGATGAGATCAGGTTCATGGCGCTATAACTCTAGGACTTATTCTTTTCATAGAGTCTCTACCTGAAACCAGAGCTAGGTTGGTGGCCAGCAACAACGGTGAGCTTTATGTCTTTGTCACCCACAGAACTGAGGCTACAGGTGCACATGGGGCCATATCTGGGGATCTGAACTCATATCCTGCAGTTTGTGCAACAAGAATGCTTACCTTCAAGCCATCTCTTCAGTCCACTGAGAAAATTAATAATGATTAGTATGAGTGATTAATTTTTAAGACTACATTTTTTCTTTTTTCTTTTCTTTTTTTTGCCATTTTTTTTATTTTATTTTACAATACCATTCAGTTCTACATATCAGCCAC
>CABHPP010143454.1:0-30131 GCA_902168425.1 Peromyscus attwateri
ACAGAGTTGTTAAGGCACCTAAAAGTAACCACGATTGTGTTTTAGGGTCAGGATCATGAAAAGTTTATTTCTGTTGGCTCTTTAGGATTTCCTCTGTGCATGTCCTGGTTTTTGTGGATATGTACAGAGAGAGATGGGGGATGCATTTCCTCTTGCTCTTTATCTGAGTTGATACATTTTGGGGCAGCAGTGAGGCAGGGAACATTTTCAAGTGCATTACTTTACAAAAGCAGACATTTGTTTACTCCTGATAGGGAAGGGAAATGTAGGAAATCTACATAACTGCCTTCTATAGTGTTCCGCAAGATCTTTTTAAAAGACTTGCCAGCATCATTAGAAGAGCACACGTAATTAAACGGCAAAGAGGAAAATAGAGAGCCTCGGGGGGTTACCACAAATGGCAACTGCTTTGCCAGTGGACTGAGTTCTAAAATGTGAAGTTGAAATGTCCTTCAAAGAGCCCAATGCACAGCGACCACACTATCCAAGGACATTGCAACAGGCCAGCCTCAGAGCACGGAGCTCAGATTGGTACTGAGGGAGGCTAGAACTTAAACCAAATACTGAGAAGTGTACTTGTTCAAGTTCCAGACGCTCCATGGCTGGCACATGCTAATGGTGGGGAAATTGGCTTTTGGAAGAGGAAGTCTCTAATCAATCCAGATGAAAACTGTCTAAAATAAATGTCCTACACGTCTAAAAGCAACCGCATGTTTACCAAGAATCAATTATAATTAGCTAGAGAGTTATCTCCTCCCAGTCCTGATGGTAGAAGATGTGAGGGACTCTTGGGGATCCTCTTACAAGACAGCTAATACCAACATTGTTAGCATTTAAGCATTACCTGGCTGGCCCCTTGGGAGCTGATAGATAAGCAGCCAGTACTTTGGCCTAGTCAGGGTCCTGGCAAAGTCAACCTACATAGCCTGTTTGTGCATTTGCTAAGTTCTCTCGAAGAGCAACCCCCCCCCCTTTCTCTGTCCCCCTCTCTTCTCTTCCTCCCTTTTCCCACAAGGCCAAGTCTGTAACCCTTTCTCTTCCCCCTTTCTGTCTCCTCTTCTCTTCCTCTCTCATTCCTCCTCTCTCCTCAACCTTTATCTCCAGAGGCACACTCTGCATCCCTTTTTCCCTTCCCCCAATAAAATCCTCTACTTGAGTGCTGTCTGGCGTGTCTCTCTCACCTGCCGTGGGGCCCCTTGGCTCAAACTCACCAAGGCCACCTGCCTTTTATAAATCATAACCAACATCAGGACCCCACCTTCATAGCCTAAAGGCTTCCACCACGGACACCATGGGTAAGAATCCAACACGTGGATTTGGGTTGAGCACTGACATTCAACCCCTAACATAAAGGGTCTATGGAGACAGAGACAAGCCAATGTGAGGCATCAACGTGGTGAGTCAATGCCTTTGGTTTAGGCCCTGAGTGAAGTTAACTTTCATTAAAGTAAACAATAATTGTGGGTAGACAGCATATTAAGCATTATAAAACACTTGTTGAGTTTACATTTTCTGGCACACATCCACACCCCAAGTACAAAGGACAAGCAGAAGACCATTGCTACTGATGACAATTTCGTTCCACTGAAATGTAATGAAATTGAATGATGCCACCTGAAAGCAGAGAAAAAAAATCCTAAGTACCAACCCAAAGAAAGTTATCACAAACCTGCGCCTTTCCTCCAGACTCATCTGTAATTCAATGTTACTTCAATCTAAATCCTAAATCATTTCCACAGAGGCACTAATTCTCTACAGTGCGTGTAATTGTGTCGAGATGCACTGGGTGGCAAATAATAGGCTATTTAAGGAAGCTGGGGGGGGCATTGTGTGGATCACTTGGCTGGAAGTGTAATGAGGAAACTGCTTCCGGTGGTGTGTTTCATCAATCAAGGTTCTTTGCACTGTGAGCTTTATTTCAGGAAGCACAACTTAGTGTAAGAATGGGAGGAACCAGGATTGTTAAGCATGCAACTTTTCTTCAAGGGAAGGAAGAGTGATGCCTGATCACCTGGAATGTTGGGGTGAAAGTGGTCAAACAACATTGTGGTGGTATTGTGTTCCCCAAAATATTGTGCACCCTAATAAATTTATCTAGGGTCAGAGAACAGACAGCCACTAGATACAGAGGCTAGAAAATGGTGGCACTCACACCTTTAATCCTAGCATTCCAGATATAGAAATTCCTCTGGATCTCTGTGAGTTCAAGGCCACATTGGAAACAGTCAAGCTTGGTGACACATGCCTTTAATCCCAGAAAGCCAGCCTTTAATCCCAGGGAGTGGTGGTAGAAAGCAGAAAGGTATATAAGGCGTGAGGACCGGAAACTAGAAGCATTTGGCCTGGTTAAGCATTCAGGCTTTTGAGCAGCAGTTCAGCTGAGACCCATTCTGGATGAGGACTCAGAGGCCTCCAGTCTGAGGAAACAAGACCAGCTGAGGATCCGGTGAGGTGAGGTAGCTGTGGCTTTTTCTGGTTCTCTGATCTTCCAGTTCACCCCAATACCTGGCTCAAGTTTAATTTTATTAATAAGACTCTTTAAGATTCCTGCTACACAACATGGTGATCCCTCACTGTTCTATGAGGAGCCAGCCTCCACCTGAATTCTCTCCAAATTCTGAGAATTGTTTAGGTCCCAACCCTGGGCTTTGTCTCTCAGTGAATAGAACTCATTGTGAAAGGGGCCCCATGTGCTTTGCATCCTCCATCAATAGAATCTATGCTTATTACAAATCCTTCCCCTCTAGGCCTAGCCCTGAGCTCTGTTTATCAGACAATAGAACCTATTCTTATTGCAAAGGTCACAGATGCTTGCTACTTTGCTAGGGAGTTTCTATATAGCCATACCTAAAGCTTTGTTGTGATACCTGTCACATGGAGACCTTTCCCCATAGTTTTATTGTGCTTAAATGTGTAAAAAGAATAAACTACGAAGTCAGACTCTACAAGATTTGACCCAGTGCAAAGATGGTACTGTGTAGCACGAATCCTAATTGGTCTTAATAAAAACCCAGAGCCAGATATCAGGGTAAATGCTGAAAGATCAGAGAGACAAAGGAACAAGCCACAGCCACCTCTCTCCTTACCAACTCCTCAGCCTAAAGGGACTGAGCTCCTGTCTCCTTCCACCTTATATTCCTTTTCTCTGCCCAGCCATATCACTTCCTGTCTCCACCTCCCTTGTGCCGGGATTAAAAGGCATGTGTGCCTTCCAAGTCCTGAGAGCAAAGGTATGAGATCCCAAGTGCTGGGATTAAAGGTATGTGCCACCACTGCCTGGCCTCTATGGCTAACCAGTGGCTGGCTCTGTCCTCTGATCTTCAGGCAAGCTTTATTTGTTAGCACGCACACAAAATATC
The DNA here is from genome assembly GCA_902168425.1 of Peromyscus attwateri. Classification (NCBI taxonomy): domain Eukaryota; kingdom Metazoa; phylum Chordata; class Mammalia; order Rodentia; family Cricetidae; genus Peromyscus; species Peromyscus attwateri. The sequence goes on from CABHPP010143454.1 coordinate 3,360, forward strand.
ACCACAGTACTGACTCAAGTTCCATTCTTCTTGCACACATCACCTCCCCACCAGCCATGAGGCTTGCAGGGTCTCCAACATTTTATGGTTGTACCTTCCTCTGAATATTCTCCTCACCTCCAGCTGCTTCTCTGAGCACAACACTGATGTTGCTGCCTTACTCCTAACAGAAGGTCAATTGTATCCAGAGGGAGGTAGAGCCCTCTCATTGGAGTGTCTGTCCTAAAGACAAGGCCTCTCCATGCCTGCTGCTCCTTCAGGAAGCTCTCCCACCCACCCTTTGCTGGAACTGGTGGCATTCCAGCCTGTACCTTCCCTAATGTTTGGAGCACAATCATGTCCTCAGCTGACCTTCAGTGTGCCACTGGAAACAGATCCTGGGCTGTCATGTGACATGGACCACATGACAGAGGAGTCAGAAAACAGAAGTTGACTTGTGTTAGGAGGGTAAAAGATGACCATGGATAGTGAGTAGAAAATTGAAAATTATATCCTATATTAAAGAAAAGACCTACACAACAGCAAAGGGAAAATTGATGAAGAGAAATTTGTCCTCTTAAATAAAAAATTAAAGCCCCACCTGTAAAAGCCTGGTCCTAAGCATGCATGCTATTGGAAAAGAAAGAGCAGATACATCCATGAGAGAAAAGAGTCCAGAACAGAACTGCACAGAGACAAGTCAGTGCATGGTGAAGGCACAAAGGTAGCTCCCACTGGGAGTGTGGGGGATTGACTAAGAGCTGAACTTAATAAAAGTCACAAAAAAATCAATTCCAAATACAAATAAGTAGCTCACAGTGGAAAGTGTGTGCTTATTCAAACTGAAGAAAAAGCATTTGTATTATCCTGCCAAGGGCAAGCATTTCTAAGCAAGTCCCAGAGCCCAGCATCCTTAACGGAAAAGGCTAGAAGGTTTTAACACGGGAATTCTGGGAAAGTTTGGATGACAAGAGACAACCTTTCAAATTTAAAAGCCATGTTGGAGAAAGCACTTGCACACTCATGGGAGGTGAGTTATTAGTCACTTAACTAACATGGAAAATAATGAAAGAATGTCTGTTGGCTTTTGTGTTAAAGGTTTTTCAGTTAAGAGAACTTGATGCTCACAGGTGACCCTTTGGGGAGGGCTCTGGACAATGTTGCCAGGGGACTGATAGCTGCCTCATGCAGAGAACCAGAGTCAATTGATGAAGAGCGCTGTGACCATCAATTTGCCCCAAAGGGGATCCTGCCTGATATCATTCAGAGCCCACCTGGTCGGTAGTGACCCTGCCTGCTTCCTCATCCTCCTTCAGAAAAATCCCCTCCACTGAGAAGGTCCCCACCTCAAGACTACACAGACCAGCCATAGAGCCCAAGTATCCTAAATCCTTGTAGCAAAATGACAGCCGTGTTCAGGGATCTGTGCACAGGGAATGGGGCTCGGTGCCCACAGCAGGGGCCAAACCAGAGGGAAGCACGAGGATGAGGAGAGCAGACCGTGGAGATCTGAGGCACAATTCTTCAAAAGAAAAGTGTGTGTGTGTGTGTGTGTGTGTGTGTGTGTGTGTGTGTATAATTAAAGCACTTCAAAACCTACACAGGAAAAAAATCCATTGCTTCCAAATGGATTTTATCTTTGCTTATCTATTTTAGTCAAGTCTGATGCTTTCACTAGGCAGTCAAATGTTCCACAAGACCTCAGCTTGATGGTTAAATGTGTCTAAATCACAAAAAGATGAACCTTTAGAATCAGAAACCACCCTTTCCAGCTCTCACTCCACAGGCAGAAGTTGAGATCTGGTAAAACTTGAATCAATTTAAATCTTTCTTAACCCTATCCAAGCTGGCTGTCCTTGGCAGAGATGTTCAGGGTGGTTTTGGGGCCCACATATCAGACACTTGTAAAGAGTTGTCTGTCCGGAACAGCTCTGACCCCATTGCCCAGCACAGGCTAGGGAGCCTGTTGAAAAGGTAGATCTTATCCCTGCAATGCTTTGGGCTTCCAGGATCTAACTGCCCAGTGGAGGATGAATGGAGAAAGTAATGTGAAGAACCAGACTAGACAGGTAGTGACCAAGAGGTGGACACGATGCTCCAAGGACCAAAGTAAGACACGAGGAGCAAGGGGTTACTTTACATTTTGATCTGTTGCACAGCATAGCAACTAAAGAAAATAATTCATCGCAATTTAAACTGCTGAGAATCAATTTCAAATGTTCTTACCACCAAAACCAAGTATTTGAGGAGAATATATTGGCTAGTTTAAGTGTTCCACAGAGAATTCACACGCCATAGCACCACTTTGGCCCATATGTACACATCTGTAGCCAGCACGTGGCACACACCTGTAATCCCAGCACCGAGGAGGCTGAGGCAGGATCGTCTTTAATTGGAGGCCAGCCTCGGCTACATAGCAAGACCCTATCTTGAAAAACAGAACAACAATAAAACTACAAGAAATATATACACAAAAATAATTTGTCAATTTGTTATTTTTAAAAGAATTAAACTTGAAACCATAAGACTTTTAGGAATTTAGTAACTGACTAGATATTTGAAGGAATAAACCATTATTGTTAATTTTAGGACATTAATAACATTGTGCTATTTTAAAACAGAACTCCAAAGGTTTTATGAATGTCTATCAAATGCAAACAAGTGAAATTAAGGAAATAAAATGTGTTGTATACATACAGCAGAAAGTTATTCAATAAACAAAAGGAAGGAATTCTGATATATGTGGCAACATGGATAAATTTGAGAATGGACTTCTAGGTCACCCAAGCCAGCTAGTCTCAAAAGATACATACTATGTAGCTTAACTTGTATGAAAAATCTGAAGTTCCAACTCATAGAGCAGAGGGTAGTTGTGGTTGCCAGCAGCTGGAATGGGAACTATGGAGAGATTCTAATTGAGTGGGTATCATATCTCAACAAGGCAGGATGAAGTTCTAGAGGTTTGCTGGACAGAATTGTCCCAAGAGTTGACAACCCTGCATTGTCCACTCCAAAACCTTTCGAAAGGGTAGACCTCAGGTCAAATGTTCTTATTTACCATGTGACAATGGAGTCTTTACTAGCACGAATCTGTCTTGAAGTCATTGATCTGTTCTACACCATGGACTTGGCTCACTACACAGCACAGACCTCAATTCAAATGATTGACACAGGGCAATTACCAGCAGCTTCCATTTTCTTGATCTTAGGGTGGTTAGGCTTTAGACTAAGCATGTCACACTCAGGTCATGTATCTTGATTCCCACCTCACACACATGCCTCAACACAGCACTTTTGGAGAAGGTTGAGCATCCCTACTCTGGTCATCCACTGGGAGCCAGGCTAGTCTTTAGCATGAATCCTTACCAATTCCTCAGCTGATCTTGTTTCCTCAGACTGGAAGGCTCTTTGTCCTCATTCAGAATGAATCTCAGCTGGACTGCTGCTCAAAAGCCTAAAAGCTTAACCAGCTCTAGTTCCTGGTTTCCATGCTTTATATACCTTTCTGCTTTCTGACATCACTTCTTGGGATTAAAGGCTCTTGTAACCACGCCTGGCTGTTTCCGGTGTGCCCTTGAACTTACAGAGATCCAGACAGATCTCCGCCTTTGGAATGCTAGGATTAAAGGCGTGTGTGCCACCATTTTCTGGCCTCTATATCTAGTGGTTGTTCTGTTCTCTGACCCCAGATAAGTTTATTAGGGTGCACAATATTTTGGGGAACACAATATCACCACACTAGTCCAGAGTTAACCTGGGGCCCTGATGCATGGAGAAGGAACATAGTTCCTTGTCTAAAACCAGGAACATACCTGGCAAGGGCCTTGGGCCAGCCTTGAGGGAGCTGCTGCTTAGGACCCAAGAAATCCACTTTTCCTGCTTGAAGGGCTGTGGTTATCAGTCCCAAAGCTACTATGTGCTTGGTCTGTGACACACTTGAGGTAACCTGTGTTCCTTTTGTGCAACATTGCTTGATTAGCTTTCCCTGACTTTGTTCCGTTGTATGATCGTTTTCTGCTGACTCTGTCCTATATTCCCACACAAAATAAGATGCTGTACTTCTTAGTAAACTTGCTTGGCATAAGGCAACAGCTTGTGCAAGACCTCTTGGCCCCAACACTTCTCCTGTTTTGTTTACCATCTCATCTCCTGGTTCTCCCCCTTAAAGACATGTCACTGAAGGATGATCCACTCTGCCAGGTCAGATCTCCCTGCCCTCAGCGGCTGACTGAAGCAGGAGTCATTCAGTTCTGCAGCCCTCATAGCCTCTCATCTTCCCAACTCTCTCCTGCCTCCCCCCTTCACCCCACCCCTGCTCTTATACCTACTAAATAAAATAGTGAATATTTTATGGCTTAAATACCAAGCTGTTCCCGAAGGTTCTTGTGTTACAGGCTTGGTTGCCAACTAACCGGGCTTTTAAGAGGTGATTGGATTGTGAGGACTCTAACCTAATCAGTAGATTAATTTGTTGATAAGTTGTTGGAAGAATAGTCTATTAGAAGTTAGGGCATCTATGGAGGTGGTACCTGGACAGAGGGGACTTTCAAAGGTCCTTAACCCCTTTCACTCTGCTCCCCAGTTGCCAGGAGGCCAGCAGCTCTGTGTTTTCACACCCTCGGGACAAGATGCTCTGCCTCACCTCAGCCCTGAAAGATGCAGCCATCTGACTATGGACTGAAACCTCCAAACACAAATTCTTCTTCTCCTAAGCTGTTGTTCTCAGATGCTTTGTCTTAGATAGAAACAGGGTGGGTGATACAGTTGAAATCTGCACTTCAGGTTCTGTTTTTAGAGGGATTTGGTCAAATTATCCCATTTTCCAGAGTAGCAGATGACAGCCAGGGGCTGGTACATGAGGAGAAGGTTTAAAAGAATGATCTGGATGGTGAACGGCCTTTTTATAGGAACTGCCTAAGACCTCCTTGGCTTAGATTATCCTTAATTCTATTTCTTAACAGTCATCTTTGTTTTGGGACAAGTTCACAGGTGTATACAATATATGTCCACCATTCTCATGCTTCCCAATTCTCTACCACCCCTATCTATCATTCTTTTTCCCCCATAAATCTCTCTCACACATCATAAATATGTGTTTTGTTTGTGACCCACTGGAATTAATCAGGACCATCTGTTAACCATGAGTTTGGAGCCATCTGTTAGAGCCCGGTGGGTGGGTTCGGCAATAGTTACACAACTAAAGAAAGGTCCCTCTGCTCCCTAAGTCCAATTATACAGTAGGGCCCCTGAGTCCCTCTCCTTCCCTTAACTTAAGGTTGGTGGGCCCAGTCTAGAAAATGGCCTTTATAGCCCTTCATGCTACCTTCCTGCCTCCTCTTCTGCAATGTTTCCTGAGCCTCAAAGGGAGTGGCATAAAAGTCTTCTTTAGAGCTCAAAACTGTTGCTTTGCCTCTACATCTTGGGCAGCCATGAGTCTCTGTATTCACCGCCACTCTTTGCAAGGAGACATTTCTCTTACTAAGGCTAAGAGCAGCTTTTCTCTGTGTATGTAAGCATGGGTATGTAGAAGGCAGATTGCTGCCTTGTCAGTTTTCCTAGACACCATCAATAAGTTCCCTAACTGGGTCTACAACCTCATTGTATTTGAATTCCTACCAGACTCACAATACCAGGCATAGGTTGTATCACTCCCCAGCCCCTTGCCCATGGAGCTTGCCTCAAATCAAAACAGAAGACAGTTGGTTATCCCCATCACTGTCAAGCTACTACTGCACAGGTGTGTGTATCTTCCCTGGTTGGTCAGATTTCTGATCCAAAAGGCAAGACTTACTTCCCCTAGCAACCCACTGCACACCCTCTAGTGGGTTAAATGCTATCTGGAATTGAGGGAGTTTCCCCCTCAGCGACTTGGATTTTTTTTTTTTAATACAATTCAGAATGGAGGGATTGGATGCTAATCTGAGGGCAATATTATAGATTGTTTCTGGGCTGTTGTAAAACATAAGAATTTTATAGGTAGTGATAAATTAAATAACCTCGGCCTTCTTATTTGTTAAAAAAGACTCTAGTCCCCCAGATGCACACACAAATAGAATAATCTGAAGAATACTGCCCATTGGGGGATTGTCCTTGCTTTAGTGAGTTACACATCACAGTAGAACCACCAGGAAGCATAAAAGCTAGCAAGACAGATCATTCTCACTCCGAAATTCAGTTTACTCAGCCTGGCAGCTCCAGACTGCCTTGCTAAATCAGATGGATTTGTGGTCCCAGCTGTTAGACCCATGGCGGTTAGTTGGAAGGGGTCTACAGGGACCTTTTGTGTTCTCTGGTGAAAGGAAAAATGAGAGTGTTGTCTTGAGTCTAATAGTCTGTCTTTACAGGTCGGCAGGAGGTACCTTAGATCAGAGGAAAGCTACTGTGTGGGTCATGGTCATCTTTCGGAGATCCAGGCTGCTGTGAGTCATTCTTGTAGATGTAACCAACCGTCTTATTAAATAAGAAACACAGAGCCGATTCTGAGAAGAAAGCCAAGAGGTCAGAGCTAAGAGCCTTACCCTTCCTGCTCCAGCGATCCTCTATAGCCAAGAGACCTCTCCAAAAAGGAGCTACTTCCTGTGTGTTTGTCTTTATAAAGACTTCCTGTTCTGCCTTCTCATTGATTGTAAACCCAACCACATGACCATCTCGCCACTGCCTGTCTGTAGGTCACTCCAGGTCTTCTATGGTTGGTATTGAGATTAAAGGCGTGTGTCTCCAATGCTGGCTGTATCCTTGAACACACAGAGATCTACCTAGTTCTGCCTACCAAATGCTGGGATTAAAGGCGTGCACCTCCTTCAGCAAATCCTACTGGCGTGTACCACCACAACCAGCTTTCGCTATGGCTTGCTAATAGCTCTGACCCCTAGGCAACTTTATTTATTAACATACAAATAAAATCACATTTCAGTACAAATAAAATACCACTATACATTCTAAACAAAGACTGGTCTGAACTCTTAGAAATGCAGATATTGGCAATGAAACTCAAGCCAAATGGAGGGGAGGAGATGAATGAAACTTTTTCCCAACCAAGAACAAAAATTTACCAACTTCTTTATAACACTTTTAATTTCAGTTGTTTTACTTTTGCCCCCCACCCCGCTACTGGAGACTGAAAGAGACCAATGCAAAACCAAAACGTGCGTGCATGCACACGCGCGCGCGCGCACGCACACACACACGGGCACAGGTGACCGCTTCGTAAGTCCTGCAATGAACAGAATGCCAAGCCTGTCTTTCTGTCTGTCACTGTCCTCTTTTCTGTCCTGCTTGTCCAAGGCTTCCATTTCAGGCTCCTACATGAGACTAGTTTCGGGGACAGGATGTTTTCTTTCCAGACATGCTCATAGAGAGGAACCATTACCTTGCTCAGCAAATGTGTTTTCATTGCCCAGCCTAGCACCTCTTTCCTGTGATTACTTAGCAGCTTATCTACCCACTCGCTTGCTAAGTGCCCAGATATTTGAGGGTCTGTTTTATTCATCGAGTCCATTAGTTACTCTGAGTCTACTGGACAGAGCAACATTTGTACCACTGCCCAGAAACCTTGCTTACGCTTTCTAGTGAAAGTGTTTTGAGATCATGTTTTCAGTTCCTCACTTTGTCTTTCTCAGAGTTATCTTGGCTATCGATGGCCTTTGATCAACTGAAACATTGATGAAACTGGTTGTCAATTTTAAGAAAACTGACAGGGAAAAGTATGTAGATTTTACTCATTCTACACAATTCTTTTAATTAATAAGTATCTGGATTAATTTTTTGCTTATTTTGTGCACAAAAACAATAAAATACTTAAAGCTCAGAATAGCACATTATTTTAATCCTTCTTCTGTGGAGACAGTAGGCTTGCTTGGATGGTTTTCTCTCAGAATTTGAATCTCTCATGTAGATGAAGTCAAGTGTTGGCTGGAACAGTAGTCATCTGGTTTTCCACTCTGGCTTCATTGTTTGCCTGTCCAGCTCATTGACTACAATGGCTGGATTGACTGGGAGCTTCTGTGAATCTCTCTCTTACTTACGGGTAAACACAGTGACTGGCTCAAGGGTCCTACAGCATGAGGTGGGCTCAAGAAGGGAATACCCCTGGTGTTAAAGCCCCAAATGAGACCCATGGAGACACTGAAGGGCACACAGCATCACCTTTGTTTTACTGATTAAGAAGTTACAGAATGAGACCACATTCAAAGGGCTCAGGGCTTGACTCTTCCTCTCTGGAATAAGAATGATAAAGACTTCACCCATTTGTATCTCACCAGGAAACACTCTGTCACCCTTAGCTAGAGACAGGCTGGAGTTCCCCTTCTCTTGATGCTGGCTATCCTTAGGGATTTCACAAGCTTTCAAATTGAATTCCAGTAGGATTTTCCTCTATGTCAATGGAATTCTCTAGAAGTCAGACCATTCAGTTCTCTACACAATTCAGTTCTTCCCACTGGATTCAGTATGGGAAACTGTCTAGATGAGCAAATGTGAAGGTAAATACTTTCTACTATCCTATAAATCCTCTTCATGCTCTAGAGGTCAACTTCACAAGATTTAATCTGGAAAGATCTACACCAAATTGTTAAAAATGTGTAACATAGGTCAAGACTGACATTAGAAAAGGTGGTATCTTTAAAGGGAGTTTTGAAACAGGTACTTGAGATTATTCTATTGCATTATTTTTATGTCAGTCAAGATGCTTCCAGAGTGAGAAATGTTCAGATTATAATGAGTCATGCTAATATGTTCTGCATTCTGACTCTAATCTCCCTATGATATAGAAGATATGTGTGATCATTTCAGAAATCTTTACCCTTCATACATAAATATGAAATAAAAAGGTAGACTCAGGTCTCTGGCAGTAAAAATGATTCGTTGACATCATAATTGTGAAAGCTGAAGAAGGTCAGAAGACTGAAGGTTAGAAGAGTCTTCTGTTTTCAAAAAGATTCTAAAATAACTGTAGAATAGAATGTAAGCTAACAAATTCTGAACAAATTGTTTTATAACTCTCAAACTAAAGATTCCTTTAAAGTCATGGCGACGTTGAAGGGGAACTCTGCAGAAGAATCTTCCTTCATAGTGAGATGATGAGCACAGGCATCGGAATAGCAGGAAGAATGGTGCACCTCTGGTAAGGATGCATCAGTGGCTGTAAGGGAAGGGACCACAGGCAAGAACCATGCCCGATGCTAGCAGCTGGCAGAGGGACCATTTCTGATGTGGCTCCTCCAGGCCATGTCTTCAGATGTTTGCAGCATCACCCTTCATTTCATTTGTAATTGCACAATAGTCCCTGAGCTAGAATTGTGCCCATGGAAATTATAATCCCCTAATAAATATGTGACAACTCCCCGTGTCCTCAACCATTCCTGAAAATGGATGACCTGGGAGCATCAGGTTTATACCCAGTGATGCCGACATTTAAGATGAACACAAGGAGGGGATAGGGAAGGGCGTGCCTACCCCAGATGCATTCCTACATTAGTACACACACACACACACACACACACAGAGAGAGAGAGAGAGAGAGAGAGAGAGAGAGAGAGAGAGAGAGAAGGAGGAGGTTGGAATTAGACTCTAATATCACACTACAAATTTTATATATATACATATATATATACATATATAATATATATACATATATAAGGAATATAAAACAACTACAAGAAACAGCAATGCCATTGGATATAGGACCAAAGCATCAGCAGCCAAAAAAGAAACAGATAAATGGTGCCATCAAATCAAAAAGATGCTGTGCAACAAAGCCACCAATCAACAGCAGAATGGCAGCACTGCACATGGGAGAAAATATTTGCAAGCCAAATAGCTAATAAAAGATCAGCATCCAGCATGTGTAAAGAATGCATATTGCTCAATCATTAGGAAACAGCAAACAGCATGAGGAGAAGCTAGAAGGAGATATTGCTTACAGAAGACTCCATGGACAACAGATGTTGAATAATGTTCAACATCTGTAATTATCAGAAAAAATCAAGTTAAAACACTATAAAAGACCTCCTCACAAATGTTAAAATGGTTAATCTGAAAGATAACAAGTGTTGGTTGCCATGTGGAGTAAGGGGATCCTTGCATATTGCTAGTGGGATTGTAAATTAATATAGTAGCTATGGAAAATTCCTTAGGACACTAAAAGTAAAACTACCATATGATAGTACCCATACTATCACTGGGATTTATCAAACTGACTTGGCAAATGAGTGTTGAAAGGATTCTAATCTGTCATGGTCAACACCATGCAAAACAAAGAGGTAGTATCAACCTAAGTGACCATCAGCAGACACATGAATAAAGAAAATATATTTAGCCGTTTACTTATTCATGTATTTATTTCACACTATTCAACCATACAAAGACATCATTCATGGCAACATACGGACCTGGAAGACAGTATATACAGTGAAATAGGCCAGACACAATGAGACAAATCTGGCATGATTTCACTGACATTTTGCTTCTTAAACAACTACATTCAAAAAAGCAAGAAGTGGACTGGCAATTATAAGAAAAATGTTGGTCCAAGAGATGCAAAATTTGAATTATACAGGGGGAGATACATTCATGAGTTATTCTCCCAAACTAGTGACTGGAGTTACTAACAATGTATTGTTTTCTTCATATTCACTAAAGGAGAATTTTAAATGTTATTATCAAAGGAGAGTATGTATGTTAATCACATTGATTTAGTCATCCATATTGTCTAAGCATTTCAAATAATGTGTTGTACATGCTAAATATATGACATATGTGTATATTGTATATGACATGTTATACACATGTATAACTTTTGTCCATTAAATTATCTTCACACAAGACACTTTGCTCAGCCTTGGTGCAGGGAGGAGGGGATTGGACCTGCCTCAACTGAATGTACCAGGCTCTGCTGACTCCCCAGGAGAGACCTTGCCTTGGAGGAGGTGGGAATGGGGGGTAGGTGGGGGAGGGGGGAATGCTGGAGGGGGGAGGAGGGAAGACAGAAGAATCTGTGGTTGATATGTAAAATGAGCAGAAAAATATCTTAATAAAAAGAAAAAAATCTTTACAATGTTATGGTGGGTTTGTTCCCAGGAAGCTGGCTACTTCTTGCTATGCTAATTAGTCAGTGACATCATAAATACTTAGCATGGGTGTTGAAGGGATTGAGTGCACAACTATCTTCATCTGTTAAAAACAAGTGCTTCAACATTCCTCCTTTGAAGTTTCTCTTGCAGTCATAAAGGAGAGATGGAAATAGTGAACACTATGTACACTAGTGGGAAAATTAGGTTTTCATTAGAAATGCAGAAAATACTTTTTAAAATATAAACTCAGACCCACTAAGTGGGAAAAACCAGTTTGGGAAACTTAAACATACTTCATCATAGACTAAGAATTAACATGCTAGGAAAATAATGTGAGCATTCTCAGCTGCTGGAAGTTCTCGAAACTCCTCAGGAATTTCCAAGAAAATTATTGTACATCCCATAATACACCATGAACTGTAAAGAGCTGAATGTGTACCTTTATCTAACTGCTGGCCTTCCCTTAAACAAAAGGCTCATTAGCAAACTGATGCCTCTACCTGAAACAACTGAGCATCAATAGCCAATGAGCTGAAATACTTAAAACAGTGGTTCTCGACCCTCCTAATGCTGCAACCCTTTAATATAGTTCCTCGTATTATAGAGACCCAAACCATAAAATTATTTTTGTCACTACTTCATAACTGTAATTTAGCTACTGTTATGAATCATAATGTAAGTACCTGAAATGCAGATGGTCTGAAGCGAACCCTGTAAAAGGGTTGAGAATGATTTAAAACAGCCATATATTGTACTGCTCAATAAAAAGAAAAGTTTAAGTGAGAAAGTATGAGAAAAGTAAAAAAAAAAAAAATACAAAAATTAAACATGCAACATCTATAGTCATGAGATAAATGGGAATCACATTTCATATTTGTGGTGGTGAACTTGGATCATTAATTTGACTATAGTAAGAAACACACAAAGAATTAATGAGGTGCCATTCTGGATGTGCCATGGAGTGCACCAGACAGGAGTAACTAGGAGGGAGGACCACTCTGGATATAGGTAGCATGACCCCACGAACTGGGGTCCTAAACTGTACAAGAAGGGGATAAAGAAAGGAGAAAACTGTAGCTAAAGTTTTTCTGTGTCCCATTCAGTCTGCAGCCACTCAGACCCAAGTAAACACACAGAGCCTTATATTAATTAAAACTGCTTAGCCATTAGCTCAGGCTAACTACTGACTAGTTCTTCTACTTAAACTCAACCCATTTCTGTTAATCCAAATGCTGCCACGTTTTCCATGGCTTTACCTGTGTGCCATTACATGCTGCTCCCTGGATGGCAGGCTGGTGTCTCCTCACACTCAGCCTTTCTCTTCCCAGAATTCTCCTTGTCGGCTTATCCTGCTTATATTTCCTGCCTGGCTACTGGCCAATCAGCATTTTATTAAACCGGTGTACAAAAGCATTATTCCATAGCAAAAAAATAAACAGCCAAGCCAGATCTTGACTGGGTGTGCTTGACCAAGTCTTTCCAAGAACTACCTCTTTTCCACTGTTATGGTGATGAAAACCAGGAGCAAACACCGAAACACGGCTGGGGCAAACATGCCATCTCCTCGAGAGTAGGAGACTGAAGTGTCCCTAACCAGCTCAAGCCTGAGGTACATAGTAAGTGACTACAAAAGAGGAATGTTTTTGCAGTTAGTTAATTTTTTTTTTTTTTTGCTATCAGCCAGTTCTTGAAACATACCAAGAAACATTTTATGGTCAGCCAGTTCTCAGAACATACCATGAATCAATGGAAACAATTCATGATATATGTGAATCTCATGATCACAGAGAAAGAAGAAGTTAAAAAAAAAAAAAAACAAGTTGACCTTTAGCTTGGGACATGATTAGATAAAAACACCATAGAGAACAATATAGAAATAAATCAAATTTTAACATTATGTTTAACCAGGAAAAGGAAGAACAAATGGAGTCAGCTGACCCTTCACACCCACTATGATTCATCTGTGCTGTGATCAGGGATTTGGTTATAGTCATGAGAAAAACAACATATATTCAAAAGAATATGTAATATAATAGTATGGAGAACCAAAAATACTTTAGGATTCAATTCAAATTATAGTTTTTAATTCAATATTTATGGATAAAGAAAATGAGGAAAATATAATTTTGGAATGATAGATTTATTACTTAAAATATAATTATAAACATTTATCAGTAGAAAAATTCATATAATAGATGTATATGCTAAATGAATTAAGACCCTAATATAGACATGTGGAATTAGTGAACATTAGAGATGGAAGATGAAGCATATAATATAGTGGTATTCTATTTGTACTGAAATGTGATTTTATTTGTATGTTAATAAATAAAGTTGCCTAGGGGTCAGAGCTATTAACAAGCCATAGTGAAAGCCAGGGCGGTGGTGGTGCACGCCTTTAATCCCAGCACTTGGTAAGCAGAGCTAGGTAGATCTCTGTGTGTTCAAGGATACAGCTAGCATTGGAGACACACGCCCTTAATCTCAATACCAACCATAGAAGACCTGGAGGTCTGGACAGAGAGGCAGTGACGAGACAGCCACGTAGTTGGGTTTATAACCAATGAGAAGGAAGAACCAGAACTCTTTATAAGACGAACGCACAGGAAATACCTCCCTTTTTTCGGAGAGCTCTCTTGGCGGGAGAAGCTAGCTGGCAGAAAGCGGGTAAGGCTTCTAGCTCTGACCTCTTGGGCTTTCACCTTTACATTGGCTCTGTGTTTCTTATTTAATAAGGCGGTCGGTTACATCTACAATATAAGCATGGTGTTTCTCCACAAAACAACATAAATAACCATTCTATTTAGTTCCATTTTATTTTTTGAAATTTTGATCTGTTCTTTGTGGGTATCACTGTGAAAGTCAGCTCATCCCACCCTGAACATGAAAGCCATCTTTTATCTCTTACTTTCTAAACTAATTAAAGCCTGGAAAAGCCAGAAGGAAGAAGCTGAGAGAAGGAAATAATGCTGGACAAATGTATAAGCAACTGTGTTTTTGATCCTTGATTCACCTGAGCGTAGGATGCTTCCTGTTCTGTTGAACTTCCTGCATGTGTCAAACAGGTAGTAAATTCTATCGGATGTAATTGGAGCTCAGTACCTAGGAGACGCCAAGTTCTCGCTAGGAGATGATTCACCAAATGATAGTCATGGGGAAAGCGCATCTGAGTTTCTAAATAACAACCAAGAAAAGTTTGTGATCTAATGACTCAGAAATATTGATTTTTTTCAAGCAGCAATATATCAAAGTCCTGGTGTGAACGCTTGGTCTAATTTTAAACTTTCTCTCCTTGGATGAATCAGTGAGGACTGCTGGCTGGTGGATCACAGATCTTGTCCTTCTAAGTAAGTGACTTGTTTTCTTACAGGCTACCCCCAGAAATAGATGAATAAAGAACACAGCCAGTTACTGAGTCTGCTGCAGTGCTGTCCAAAGGATCCACTGTGATCATTTCACTCCACTGAGCCATAACTGTATCTAACCATGGACAATCTTTTGTTAGTGTTGTTCTCCATATAGCTTTTATTTGGGTTTTTATACATGTAAACATACAATTGAGCTTTTTATCAAATTTATGAGAATCTGTCCAATAATTCAATTTTTTCTGACTACATTTTCCAAATAACTTCTTTGTTAAAAGAAAATTACATCTTTTCTCCCTCTCTCTCCTTCCTATTCCTCTTGTACCTCCTCCACATTAACAGCATTCTCTTCTTTAACCACTGTTGTTACATACACATAAAAAAGAATAAATATAAATACAACCTACTGAGTCCAAGCACTGTTGCCTGCATGTGCATATTTTTAATGCTGACTACTTGGTCCAGAAAACAGACCAGGGATCTCGTCCTTGGGGAAGACATCCCATTTATATTGAGATATTAACTATTGTTGGAATTGCTAAAGTAGATGTTTATGCAATATAAAACTTAAAGTAGAGAGGTAAAAGGAAATATAACTAAAGTATTGTGAGGCTATCCTATTTAACCAAATATAAGGACTACTTGGCATTATTTCAGAACACCTGCTGAGAGACATCCATAAAGTCATCTTAAGAAATGATCTTTAAAAAAATGTTCCTCCAATAGAACAGAATGTTATATTAGCTGACATTATATGTATATATATTATATATACATAATATATATATTAGTTTATCAAAGAATGAGACTTGATATATGCAGTGTGTTTTAACTGATAAGCCTGCTTACTAGAAGATAAACTTTGTAGACATTTCTAAGTTGTTTAAAGTGAAATATTTGGAGAGTTAGCGAGAATAATGCATGATGGGAAAATAAAATTAACACATTTGAAATAATAAGAGGATAATTTTAAAAGGAAAGCAGTAAACATCAAAACGTGATATGACAGCTCTACATGTCATGTGTATGCATATTTGGTGTATAAGTGACACAGGTTCCTGTTGACACTGAAATTGCTATCCACGGGAGGCTTTGTTTAGCACCAATGGACCTTCCTGGCCAAGAAGAGTTGAAAGTTGGAATCCAAGAGACTACAGTGTTGCTTTTCATCCAAGATTATCATCAGGACTCTAGGTTGTAAGAAATGTGATATAAACCAATGCCCTCAGACCTCCATGGAAGTAAAGCAAAATGTTGACAAGCTTGTTGCCATGTAAGTGACGCCTGTCACCAAAACCCAGTCTGCTCTTTCATTGCTGAGTGCATGACGACAGGGTGTTCAGTATGGAAGTCACCCTGCCATAGGCACTCCCAGCTCAGGAGTGACTCCTTATCAATCTCTTCAGCATGCTTACTGCCTCACCTCCTGTGGACTCTCAGTGAAATGCTTATTGAGTCCATGAGTAAAATGAACAGATAATGAAATGTGGAAATACCCTTGTCGCATCAACATTTGTAGAATAGATGGAGAAGTTAAATATTTGGAATTTACTACTCTATAGTTACAGGTCTCCTAAGCTGTCACCTTTCTCACCCTATCCCTTCTCCACCCACCCATCACATTGTTACTATACACTCTGTTACAGTAAATGATCTTCAGTGCAGAAAAATGCCATCCAGCACCTCAGAATAGATTGAGGAGATGGTCATCAATTTGTTAAAAGTCTTAAATTGTCATCTGGGTACAAAAATTCCACAAAATGCATGCAGAGAAAGCCTGTTATTAGCTAGGACATTGAATTGGAGCAGTTCAGAACTTGCTCTTGCACATTGGTTTAATAAAACGCTGATTGACCAGTAGCCAGGCAGGAAGTACAGGCAGGGCAAGCAGACTAGGAGAATGCTGGAAAGAGGAAGGGAAGACTGAGGAAGCTGCCAGCCAGACACAGAGGAAGCAAGATGACAAGGCAGAACTGAGAAAAGGTACCAGGCCATATGGCTAAATACAGATAAGAATTATGGGTTAATTTAAGTGTAAGAGCTAGTCAGTAATAAGCCTGAGCTAATGGCTGAGCAGTCATAATTAGTATATGCCTCTGTGTGTTGTAAGCAGCTGCAGGACTGGGCAGGACACAGGAAAACTTTTGACTACATTTGGCACCCAATGTGGGGCAAGAATTTCCACCCAAAACCTGAGAAAGCTTTAAAAGAAAGAGATTCTAAAATTGAGCTAAGAACAGCTTCCTACTTCATGTCTCATGCAGGCTAAAACATAGAGATGCCAAGGTACAGAAATGCTGCGGCATTTGGGCTTGAGCATAGCATGGTGGATTCCTGCCTCATACACAGAGGTGTCTCCAAGCTGTGTAGCACACCACATGGTGGATTTAGCTTTTACTCATACAGACAAAAAGGGTTTATGGGCCAGCTACAAGCTACCTGGTGGCAGCATGGACCCCAAAGTTGGTGGGGAAAGTTTGACTCTCCTGGGTACCTCTGCCATGTTGGGAAGCTGAGGTGGGCAGAGCCAGCAGCCAAGGCTGCTGTTTCAGTCCTAGCCAAGCTGCAGTTTAAAGCAATAGATTCACAAAAAGACAGATTCAGATGGACTAAACCTCTAAACGGTTTACTATGTGTAAATAAGTATGTAGGTTTGGAAGATAGATGAAAAGGAAGATAGGCAGTTACATAGAGAAATAATTTCTTAAAAGTCTTTGAAGAGACAGTAAAAATAATATAAAAAATAAGCCATCTAAATATGGAAATCACAAAGAGAGTCTGAATTATATTGCCTTTGTGATTTTTAATTGCAGAAAGACATTTGATTGTAAAGGCTACTAGGTTAAGCCAATATATATACTTTAAAGGAATCTTGACTTCAAAATGTGTGTCTTAGGATACGTTGCTTTGGAAAAGAGGTTCTGCTTTTGTTTCCACAGAAGATGAGAACCTGTGAATTGCTTCCAGGCTAATATGGTTTGATCAACCAAGACCCCCTGAAAGGTCGATGCAACCTCACAGACTACTACAGTGAAGATTTTACTACAATTCTTAATTTTCTCAGGATCCCCATAAGATTGCCAGCACCCCCAACCAGCAGGAAGTAGTATGAGAAGCTATGCCCAAATTCTCAAAATATTGTTTATAAATGTTTATTTTTATTTAAAGGGGGTTGATTATAAATGCAATCTCTTTCTAAAAAAGAAAAGGGGATATTATAGATATGATAGGATGAAAGGGTAGATTATTGAATCTACTTTTAAAGAGCAACTACTTGTTTAAAATGTTTTACATTGCTATGAATTTTAGTTTTTTGATATAAATTTAAAGTTAATTTTGTTTTACTTTATATATATTTCTACTCTTGTTTAAGGTATTATGTTTGTACAGCTCATTTAAAATTGTATAATTAAGAAATACAGATTAGCCGGGCGGTGGTGGTGCACGCCTTTAATCCCAGCACTCGGGAGGCAGAGCCAGGCGGATCTCTGTGAGTTCGAAGCCAGCCTGGGCTACCAAGTTAGTCCCAGGAAAGGCGCAAAGCTACACAGAGAAACCTTGTCTCGAAAAACCAAAAAAAAAAAAAAAAAAAAAGAAATACAGATTAATAATTAGTCATCTATGATAATCAAACTTATAGTCATGTTAGTTAAGTTTTCTAGTTATACATAGATATATTTCAATTAGGTAAGTAATCTTCAGACACTTCAAAGAGTTACAGAATATGGCATTTAAAATGTTTTAAGAACTTAGACTTTTCTCCACAATGAGATATGTCTGCTCCTGGCAGCATTGATTTACTTCAAAGAGAAAGATGTGCATTGAAGACTGTAGCATGAGTCTTAAAAGTTCTTATTAATAAAATCAAACCTGAGCCAGGTATTGGGGCAAACACTGGAAGGTCAGAGAAACAGAATAAGCCACAGCTAACCTCACCTGGCCAACTTCTCAGCTGGTCTTGTTTCCTCAGACTGGAAGCCTCTGTGTCCTCATATCCGAATGGCTCTTAGCTGAACTGTGCTTCTTAAAAGCCTGAATGTTTAACCAGGCCAAATGCTTAACCAGGCCAAATGCCTCTAGTTTCTGGTCCTCACGCTTTATATACCTTTCTGCTTTCTACCACCACTCCCTGGGATTAAAGGCTCGCTTTTTGGGATTAAAGGCGTGTGTCACCTTGCCTGGCCGTTTCCAATGTGGCCTTGAACTCACAGAGATCCAGAGGGATTTCTGTCTCTGGAATGCTAGGTTTAAAGGCGTATGCTACCACTTCCTATCCTCATGTTTAATATTGTGGCTGTTCCATCTCTGACCCCAGATAAGTTTATTAAGGTACACAATATTTTGGGGAACACAATACCACCACAGAAGACACTCCATATGGAGTTTATCTTTTTCTTGGCAGAACTGGCCATTTGGGCAAGAAACTGTTCTTGCCTGAACAGCTTGACAAAATGTTGTATAGACTGGACATGCAGGAACCATGGAAAAATGATCACTAAATTTTGCCAGAACAAGGCAAGATGGTCCTTCAGGTTCCTGCTTCACAGAGAAGACTGTCAGACATTCTGCAGGACAGAGAGAGAAGAGACTGAGAAATTCTAGGCCTGTAGGCTGAAGATGGATGCCCCAACATTACAGAGGAATTTTGAATGACTGTCCAGGCAACCAGCTGTCTCTATCATTCTAGAAATTGCTTACAATACATTTCCTGTTTACTTAGGTAATATTATATCCTTCTGTGGTCTTTGATGTAGTTGAAGACTAGATAGTTATAATTATAGTTTTCCTTAGTCATGATAAAAGGTAAATTAGATATGGAACATTAGATTCACAAATATAGGATAGATGATAGAATATTTTCTTTAATTTTGCCAAATACAAATAGGCTAGAGAGTGTAACTGTAATTCCTGCTTGATAACTGTTCTATTTTATGTAATTTTACTATGTTAAAGTTAAAAACCTTCCTTTTTGATTAGACAGAAAAGTGGAAATACCATGGGATAATGCTCTTGTACACTGGTTTAATAAAATGCTGATTGACCAGTAGCCAGGTAGGAAGTACAGGCAGGGCAAGCAGACTAGGAGAATGCTGGGAAGAGGAAGGACAGAGTGAGGAGTCACCAGCCAGACACAAAGGAAGCAAGAGGACAAGGCAGAACTGAAAAAAAGGTACCAAGCCATGTGGCTAAACACAGTTAAGAATTATGCATTAATTTAAGTGCAAGAGCTAGTCATTAATAAGTCTGAGCTAATGGTCAAGCAGTTATAATTAATATAAGCCTCTGTGTGCTTGTTTACTTGGGTCTGAGCAGCCATGAGACCAGGCGGGACACAGGATAACTTGACTACAAGAACTGTTGCAAACCTACATGACAATTTGAAATTTAAAGTGTGAAGTTCCCATCTTCTTATGATCAGCTCTACTCCCAAAACCATGCTCTGGGAAAACATGTTATAAACAATTTTTAATTTAGATATGAATGTAGTAGATAGCTGTTCTAGCTTTGACCTGGAAGTACTACCCCCACTGAGGATTCAGTAACTTTCACACCTACAAGGCGGGGCCAAGACAGAAGCCCTTAAGACCTGAGACCTGGATGTGCCGACTCTCTTGGTTCCTGGATCCTGGATGCTGGAGGTAGACCGAGCAGAGTTTTCCAGAGAATACCACTGGACTGCGCTACACCTTTCCAGGACCCTGTAACCTATCCCTTTACTTGTAAGTTACCCCACAAAATAAACCTCCCTTTTAATTACATGGAGTTGCCTTAATACTACAACCAATATATGAAGGCATGTCCTCTCCTTGCTTCCACCCCATGTGATGATTAGTACTGTCAACTTGACAGAATTTAGAATCATCTGGGATATGGGTCTCTGGGCATGTCTGTGAGGATTGTCCTAAGTTAACTGACACAAGAAGACCCATATTAATTGTGAGTGGGACCATACCCGGGCAGGGGATCCTGGACTGTATGGAATGGAGAAAGGTAGCTGAGCATGAGTTGCTCACTCTCTGTTCTTAACTGTGGATGTGACGTGACTGCTCCTCCAGTTGTACACTTGAACTGTGAGCTGGGAGAAATTCTTTTCCCTTTAAGCTGTTTTTGCCAGAATATTTTATCACGGCAATGGGAAAAGAAATGAAGCTGCCGCACACAACATTTTTGCTTAGGTACAGAGATCCCATGCTTTCCCCGTGCTTACAGATGCCAAACAACCATTTCGGTTCTATTTTAATTTATTGTACTCCCTATCTTTTTTATGTACTCTTTTGTACTTGAATGTCACTCTTCAATGGTCCTGCAGCAGATACCAATATGCTTCCCTTCTTCAGTTTTCTGAGAACAACATCATACCCATTGAGTTTTGTACTGGAGCTGACAGGGCACAACCCCTCTCCCCCTTAAGACTCCCTTGCTCTCTTGTCCTTGAGCTGCTTCACCCTGAAAATCAGTCCTTGTGGTAATGATGGCACAACAGATTTTTATAAACTCGGTGTGTTCACTGAGCACAATAATGCACACATGAACAGCTTTGTATGGAAAACGTGAACGATGACAGTTAGCATAAAGATCCAGGCTCCCTGTGGTCATCTCTGAACTCCCTTTTTTCCAGATCAGAGATTTTTTTTTTCCATAGCTTTAAATCTGTTGAAATTCAACTTCAAAAAGGACATTGAAATCAGATAATGCAGTCTGTTTTCCATATTTACAAACTTCTTTTTGTTACTGTAAGAGTTATTTTGATCACCTTTATTTGGTCACCTTTAACAATCTCAGATCTTGTCAGTGGTGGAATTATCTGGACCAGTCTGGGTCCATCTTCTCACTGCTTATATTGTATTATTTTAATATAGATACTTTATTCTCTGAATGTGTTTTTTTCTGGGCATACCATCTCCTTTTCATCCCTTCATCTTGTTTGCTCATCTTGACTTTGAATTACTATTCCTTTGAACACATGTGTCATAACTTGTCACATAGCACAGTAGGACTGTGACAAATTCTCTGATGTTCCTTGAATTTTGCTTTTCTGTTGCTTTCTCTATCTGCCATTTATATGACATGCTTCTTTCTCACAAATGCTGTGGCAGAAACTTCCCATGGGATCCCCTCATCCTGCTTTCAACTCAGCATTCTGCTGTCATATGATGCTGTGACCTTTGCTATCAAGATTCTCAGGATACATTTGTTTTTTTCTATTTTGAACACAGCCCAAGGTCTACACATTAGGGTTGTTTTTAATCTAGATGACATACGACAGAAAGGAACATACGACAGAAAGCTTGATCAACATGATAGTGTCACTTCTTTCACTTTTCCTGTTGTTGATAGTGTTAAGTAAGCAGGCCCAGCTGAGACACAGAGAGATGCCCTAAAGCTTTCTACCTGGACCCTTTGCTGTCTTCTCTTCAGGGTTTCTTCCCAGCAACTCCTCCTAACACCCACATACAGCAGGGGAGAAGCAAGGCTGCCTGTTAGCTTTGGGAGAGATAGAGAGAGAGATCATATGACTTACTAAATTGTCACATTGTTCTTTAGATGGTGAGGAAGGTAACGGGGAGCTGAACCAAGCTTTATTCAGTCATTTTTCTTTCTTTGCATTTGAAGTTCGAAGTGCTCATGAAATCTAGTACTTTGAGTTTTCTTCTGTTTTTATTATTTATGAACAAAGGAAGAGAAACTCTCCAGTCTCTATGACCCGACTTTAGCTGTACCACAAAGCTTCCAGTGTATTTGTTTTAAAGCCTCATTTCTGCTATGTCTTAGGAAGCTTCCTGTGAGTTCATCATCTAATCAAATGATCCCATGCTGAGATTGCTAATAGTCAAATTTTCTTGCCTAGTGTAAGTACCTAGTTCTATTTTTACACTCCTTTTGCTATTACTATAAATATAACAAGTGTACATTGGAGTTGGGAACAAAATGAAAATATTTAAACTCTGAAGTTTGTTTACATATTGTCACTGTAACTGAGAGGAACCCAAAGACTGACATTCCCTCTACTGTCCTTATTGAAACTTTGGAATGGCACTAGGATCCTGCCCTTTCCCCAGTAGGAAGGCCCAATCCTTCTGCTTTCTTGGTCATTGTTATTCTTGGCACACAGCCCTGGTCCTTGTCAGCTCCAACAGTGTTAGAGACATACAGGCACAGCACAGGGAACAAGTGCAGTTGGAACCTGTTGTAGCCTGTCTTAGGTAGGGTTTCTATTGCTGTGAAGAGACACCATGACCATGGCAACTCTTATAAAGGAAAACGTTTAATTGAGGTGGCTTATAATTTCAAAGGTTTAGTTTGTATTTCAGAGGTTTATCATCATGATGGGGAGCATGGTGGCATGCAGGTAGACATGGTGCTGGAGAAGGAGCTGCTACATGTTGATATGCAAGCAACAGGAAGCAGACTGAGACACTGGGCAGTATTTTGAGCATATATGAGACCTCAAAGCCTGCCTCCACAGTGACACACTTCCTCCAACGAGGCCACACCTACTCCACCAAGACCACACCTCCAAATAGTGCTATGCCTTTTGGGGGCCATCTTCTTTTAAACCATCACATGTCCTAACCATGCATCCCATGGCCTCTGCATCACAGCTGATCTTAAAGCTCTCTGCTCCTCAACCCTGCCAAACCCTTCACTTCTTTCTCTCTTTTCACAAGTCCTGTTCCTGGTTCTCCTTGTGCCTTCTGTACTCCTGTCATGCAGTACTCCCCCCACCCAGCCCCTTGGGCCACATCTATAGCCTTCTGCAGTAGCTGCCATGTTGATGTACATATCTAAGCTTTCTGGGGTTGGAGACCTGTCTTGCCTTGTCACACTTTTAACTTAAAATATTTCTTAACATGAAGTGAATTTCCGAGATATCACCCATGTGTAGCAGACTGCTCCCTGGCCTCAGCTTCCTGCCTTGCATTCAAGTTTCATTTAGTGCTGAGCCTTCCCCCAACCTCAACTCTTGCTTGGGACCCTCTCAATTTTCAAAAGTGCCTCCCTGGCCCCACATAACTACTCTAACAGCCACTCACATGGACCTAGTTATCCTGCTGACTCTGAGCATCCCTGCCTGCCCCACCAATCCACTATGAGATCTACAGAGCTTATAGATAAAGTCATGATGGACTTTGAACCCAACAAGACAATGGTTGGAGACTGATAGGCAAACGGCAGGTCTGAGTGGCTCCTATACTGTTTTTAGCTCACTCCAGAAAGTATACCTGATTACTCTGGAATGACATTGGTGGTCTGAATTGGACTTGTTTTAATTTCTGTAGACAGAGGGCACCATGTTCTGACCTGTAGTCCAGCACTACCCATGGTCCCATGTCATGTATGTATCCTGATTTCACCCAGTCTGATGGCATACAAACTAGCCGCCATCTTTAAATATGTCTCCACATGTTTTTAGAACAAAAGCTCTGTGAACAAAATGTAAGTTGTGTTTTTCATCTACCCTGCAGCTTTTTCTTTGCTGGGGGACTGCGCTGCTGCTGCGTGAAGGGAAAACATCATCGATGGTTTTGTTGCTGTTGTGTAGTGCATTGAAACTGCTTCCTTGTGTTCTCTGGATGGGCCTTCCTCCCCTCAGAGAAAGACTCCAGAGGTGACACGAAGGTCTTGGTGTCCTGGGGGAACTAACTGGCTTGCCCTAGGAGGGAGAGGGAGCTAGTGCGGGAGAAGTACCTGAAAGGCTGGAACAGGTTTTATCCCTGAATAACAATCTCAACGGGGAAGTGGGGTGGTGGGGGGGGGGAGGTCCTCCTTTCTTCCCTCTCCTCCATGTGAGCTTGCAAATCTCTTCCTGGAGGGTTGGCTGACTTCATCACACTGCCTCACATCTCTGCTTGTCACCAAGAGCTCAAAAGCAAGCATTCCTTGCCTATGTGTTTGAATCTGTCAACCTGTGTTCACTTGCCAGCAGGAAATAAACTTCAGAGTGAGGGTTCAGGTGGCAAGTGTGAGATAAGGCACAGACAGCATGGCAGGAGTCCTTGTTCATTGTGTCTGGAGCACCAGGAGCCTTTGCTCTTCTGTTTATGAATCTCAGTTCTGAAGGAAGGCACTTTTAATGTCTGTTGCAATGTGGGTCTGTGTAGTACCTGACGTGGTTCTCTGTCTGATAACCAGGAATGTCTCACTTCTGTAGCTTTTGTCCAAGCAAGGACATGATCTCAGCACTATGGGAGGCACAGAATTGATAAACACCTTGCATGTGAGGGTTGGGGATAAATACACAACAAAGAGCTCCTGGAATGCTCTTACTCCTAGTTGGTAGGCTGGGCATCCAAACAAATGGCCTTGTCCTTCCCCCGGGAAGAACACCAGTCAGTAAAGATGACTGTAAAGAACAAGAGGTTTCAGTCTGAGAAGCTCTGTGAGCATCAAAGAAGAACTGAATGCCACAATTCTGCTATGGTCTGCTTGGAATATCTTATACTGTTATTATAAAATCTTGCTACTTATTATTTGAAGTATCGTAACAGAAAAAGATTATATGAGCTATTGAAACTGTCATGTCTGTCTCAAACTAAAAGTTTTAGTTACCAGATTATAAATATAAGACCTTTTAGCTGTAGTTAACCTTAGCAATATAAAACCTAAAATAAACAAGATCTAAGAAAATGAACTAAAAGCAAACAAATTGGAGATTCAGCTGAAGGTGGTAAACTTAGCTAGACTTGTTGGCACATGTCTGTAATCTCAGCACTCAGGGTAGACACAGAAGGATGCAAATTTGATACCAACCTGGGTGTATACCAAGATCCCGACTAAAAAAATCCAAGAACTAGGGGCCAGAGTGATTGCTCAGTGAATAAGGAAAAGCTTGGAGACGCAAGTTCAATGTCTGGAGACCTGAATTTGATGCCTGGATCCCATGTAAAGACAGAAGGAGAGAACTGACTCTGCAAGCTGTTTTCTGACCACACACAGGCTGTGGCATGCGGCCCCCTTCTACACATCATGTGCCCGTACACACAAACAATAAGTAAGAATAGTAAATCCAAAGGTAGGGGGTATAACTCAACTTCATAGTACTTGACTAACATGCACAAGATCATTGATTTGACTTCAGGAACCCCAAAAATCAAGCCAAAAAATCAACTCATATCAATCTCTATAATTATGTTCATCAAAGAATATGATTTCCACCTTTGTCTCCTTCTGTGGATTGAGATTCCTAGGATGTTAGCACCCTTCTAAGCCTGTCTGTGAGGAATGACTACAAGACTTTTGTTGAGTGTGGGAGCTACCTTCCCACAAGCTGGGAGTGAAGGAATAAGGAAACAGAGAGAGGCCTAGGACAGAGCTGTACATAGTGCCTTTTTTGTCAAAGACATTTTTACTGGTCAGCAGGTATATAGGTAAACACACCAAACACTTACTGATGACAAATCACAGAGAAATTTGTTTTAGTTCAATTCTTTGGTATGTTATAATTTTACCACTTATTAGAGATGAGAGTAAATTTATGCTAAAGAGATATATGTGTTTATCTTTGTATAAATCATTAGATCTTAGCAGAATAATTGATAATGCAGAACAGCCTCTTTAACATTGTTCAGAATTAACTTAAATTTTCAATTCATAATCATCAAAGATAAGAATGCTGTTTCATATAAACATGTAGTGCCAAATGGCATCACTGTGTTTAGGTCCATTTCAGAAATTGTTGGAAAATCTGTCCTAAATCTCATGTTATTTCTAAAATTGTGTGTGTGTATGGGTGTTTGACCTGCAGGTATGTATGTACATCACGTGTGTGTCCGGTGCCCACAGAGGTCAGAATAGTGTGTCACATCCTCTGGAGTAGGAGCTAAAGAAGGTTTGAGCCACTGTGTAGGTGCTGAGAATCTAACCTGGGTCCTCTGCATGAACAGTGAGAGCCCCTTTAACTGCTAACCCAACTCTCTCGCCCCCATGCCAAACTTCATTCATTTTTTTTAAAATGAAATTCCTTCGGTCAACAACTCAAACACGTATTTTTTTAATCAGACAATCTAATGTCACACAATCCAAAGATACTGTGATCACTGGGTGCTGCAGAATAACAAGGAAACTGTTGTCTTTTCTGTAATGAAACCCACTATGTTTATATAAGAACAGAAAGTTTTGTACATTTAGTAAAGACACTGATTTCACAACATGCAATGGTCTTGAATCTGAGCCAAGGTGCTGCATGTGAACAATCATGTAAAGGGTATGTGGAGGTGTTGTAGGTGAACAGCTGTGTAAAGGGTATGTGGAGGTGTTACAGATTAACAGTCATGTAAAGGGTATGTGGAGGTGTTACAGGTGAACAGTCAAGTAAAGGGTATGTGGGGGTGTTACAGGTGAACAGTCATGTAAAGGGT
>CABHPP010143454.1:30141-48090 GCA_902168425.1 Peromyscus attwateri
GGTGAACAGTCATGTAAAGGGTATGTGGGGGTGTTACAGGTGAACAGCAGTGTAAAGGGTATGTGGCACGTGCTCAGAACCATGGCTGTTGTGAAGCTGAACAGGGCTGTCAGATGTCCCTCGAATTCATTATGTCTGGTTTTGAATCAACTTTTGTCACTGTGCATTCAGAATCCTATCATGTTAGCAAAGCTGTCACAATGCCATATTTAGCTACGTGATCCCTGGTGGTCACGGTGGGAGCAGCCCCCACATTCAGCTACATATCTCCTGGCCTCCATGATGGGAGGCCCTCTGCTCCACCACGTCCTCCCCCAGGATGGACTGGAACTCTGAAACTGAGGAAGGATTTTCCCTTCCTTATGTTGTTCCCGTTGGGTGTTGTGCTGCAGGACAAAGTCTCACACACACTACAGTAGCCCCTCATCTAGTACCTTGCTCTCCACAGTCATTCACCATACAAGGTTTAAACTGAGAACTCCAGAAATAACCTGAGTTTTAAATGGAAGGCAGTTCTGAGGATGATAAAAAGTCTTACACACAGTACTCTGTCCTGCCTGGGATGTGAAGAGCCCCTTTGTCTATCTCATGCCTGTTGTATATGTTGGAATTCCTGGCCACTTCTCCCACTACATGACCACACATATGCTGTTCAGATGTTTAGTCATTCCAGGGCTTTACGTCCTACATAATCCGTGTGCTGTGTGGTCACGTAATTTGTGTGCAGCGTGATCATGCAATCTATGCGCATCCATGGTGTAGCTCCATAAGCCCATATGCACAAGTGCAGGGGAATGCATAAAAAGTGGTTCACAGACTCCTTCCCGTTCTTTCTCCCTCCCCCATGTCTTCCACCAACCTGATCAAATTCCCTCTGTCCTTCCCTTCTCCTAATAAAACTCTGATAGTGGGTTTTGTTGTGCCTTGTGGCTTTTCTCCCACAGTAACAATGCTGCTTAATGAATAACATTGTGCTGCCGCATAAAACCAACAGTATACACTACCCACCTGTCAGTCACCCAGTTCCCGCCTAGGGTATCAGACCAGCTGAGGTAACACCATGCCTACATGGGCTCCAACAAGAGTGTTGATGCAAGTGATATGGGCATGCCAAAACAGAAGCTGGGAAGTACTTTCTCTGGGCGAGTGAAAAAGACAGAGGCGATGTGCACGTAACTTTGATTATTGCACACTATTGTTTTATTTCACTAGTTAGTGTCCTACTATGTCTAATTTATAAATTTACTGCTTCCCGAGCTATGTCTGTATCAGGAAAGGCAGTTTGTACAGAGTTCAGTTCAGCTCCCCGTACAGTGTCAAGAAGCCACCAAGGGAGACTTGGAATGATGTGGGTTCTGAAGATGCAGGAAGGGGCATGACTGTGGTTTCTACAGTGAGATTTTTCTTTCTTCTTTCTCACATATAGTAAGATTCTGAGTCCTGGGTTATGTCCTGTTCCTCCATGCCCAGTGGAGGTTTATTTCTCCTTAGATGGAAACTTGTTAAATTTTGTTAAACATGAGTTGATATGGCACTATAATCCTCTTGAAATATTAATTTTTCAATGTTCTTTAATTTGAGGAAGTTACAAGAATAGAAAAGATTGGACAATGAGTGGAGAGGATCTTAGAGGAACTTGGGGAGGGGAAGGATCTAATCAAAATAGATCGTATAAAACATTTTTTTAAATAAAATGAATTTTAAAGCCTGGACATGAGCTGAACAGGACAACAACAGTAAACGTGCTAATACGGAACGGGAAAAGCCCAGGAGGAGCGCAGCCCTACACAGAGTCCTACAACAGCCAAGGGATGGGAGACTGGGAAGAGCACACCAACTGGTTATCAACACTAAATGGTCAACCCTGAAAACATACACATGCGAGTAACACTGTACAGACTGAGAAAGTCGTTTTTATGTATTTAGGGGTGTGTGTGTGTGTGTGTGTGTGTGTGTGTGTGTAACAGCAATTAATGAAAAGGAGGTCAAGGATTTGAAACAAAGCGAGGAGGAGTATATGGGAGGGCTTGTGGGGAAGAAAGGGAAGGGGGTAATGACATAATTTTATACTATTATCTCAAAAAAATAAAAGGAATAAATTTAAAATGAATAGTGAAAATTTCATGAATCCTTCTTCCTATTTCTCCCATGAATACATACATGAATGCAATACAATGTCAAGTCCAACAACTTCACCTTGGTTTAATTCTGCTGACTAGACTACACACAGACCCTATTTCCACCGGTTATTACATGCACTAATTACCATATGTGCATACCTGTGCATCATATGTATGTATGTAGGTGTTAGAGTGTAAATGTTTTCATTCGTATGAATATTGTGTAAATAAATATACTTGTAGATTTATGAATATGTGTTTCTAAAGATGTGTGTCTTCAAGTACGTGTTTGCATCTGCTAATGTATTTGAGTTAATCTGTGTATATGTATGTATGCATGTGTTAGTGTGCTTGCTGTCCAAAGGCTTCACATGTATGCTTATGTGTGTTAACATATACATGTGCATATAGGGGTATGCATTAATATATGTGCATATGGATTTATATTACATCTGTAGGTGCAGTTCTTTTCAGTCTGATCCACATATGTCATCACCAAAATCAAAGTATGGTGCCATTCTACCATAGGAAAGGTACTCAGCCAGGCCACATCTGCCCACTCTCTGCCCTTGGCAACTGCTGATGTTCTGTTCAGACTTAATTTTAATATCTGCTTGGCCCACTGCACTGGATTGGACTTGCTTAGGACCAAGACACATTAAACATTAAGAACAAATTGAAGGGGGATGCAGTGACCCTCCAACTGACTGAAGGAGGTAACTCATTGTCTCTGCTGCTCTGTCTCATGTAATAAATCTGGACATGGCCCTCCTGTAAGTTCAATAGGGAGGGAGCACCTCAAAATGTGTGAAGGAAAAGCTCAGTTTATAGGAAAACGTAACACAATGACTTCACTTAATTGCAAATAAGTTTCCCTTCACATTTAGCTAAACATCTCTCAAGGATGATGGCCAAGTCACTTCCCAAATAATCCTTATAAAGTCATACACCTGTTAGATATTCACCAAGACTTTAACTCCTGCCCTGACTCACATGTTCTTTCATCCATGTTCCCTTTCAGCCATGGGAAGGTTTGTTCAAAGATGGAAGTAAAAAACATCATCCAACATCTTAATATTTGAAAAAAAAAATTGACATTTTAAAAGTGTCTTCACTAACATGTTTTGCAAGCTTACATTGCTGAAATTAAGCTATTTTGTATTTATTATAAATGCATATAATACTACAACATAACTATACATTATAGTTATTTTAGCATAATATATAGTACACTACATTATTACGTACTTCCATTATATATTTTATAATATAATAATAGAGCTCTTTCCTTTATTAGTACAAGCATACATTTTATTGTTATTTCCAGCACTTATTATTGATTGTTATTATGTTTCACATTGTAGCAGCTGCCTGCTAATGAGTGAACATGAGAACACCACCCTCTGTTTATATTCTTTTTTTTTTTAATGTGTTGAGGGCTGTTCAGAAAGACAGCATTGTCACATGACCCAAGGCACTCTCTCACCATGAGACCAGACTTTGCATTCCTCACAGGTTCTTAAATAGCTGAATGTTTTAGTGAACATTTCTTCTGACTTTCAATCGTAAGCCCCTTTAGGACAGTGTCTTACCATCCTTTGCATCCAGATGCCATCCAATCACAGTGCCAATTAAGTGTGAAATAAATGTGCAATTTGAACAAATATTTATTAAAACACCTCCACTAAAATGAACCCAGTGTAAAGACTGGGTTTATATGTTTTCTCATAGAAAGCCAGACTTCCTGAAAGATGTTCCCAGGGAACTAACAATGTAAGTGGTTTGTCTCTGTCCTTGGTGCTGACCACAGCTCACTCTTCTGGTCAAAAAGACAAAAGCCTAGCAAAAATCTATTGTTGACATTAATTTTCTCATGGCAGCTGTTATTCTTTACAACTGTTCTGTATGTAAAACCATGAACTCTGACTCCCCTATTGGCTAGAGATGCTTAGGAAGAACCCCAGGCCACTCAATATTTGACTTGGATATATTCAACCAGAAAGACAGTTCAGGAGATGGTATGGGAAATATCCACATAGCTATATTCTTACACTCCATTCTTCAGACTATTTCAGTTATATTGGCCATACCTCTTGTCAATCATCTATTCATCCTCCTGCCTACTTGTCTATGCATCGTGGTTTATGTATATTCATAATCAAGCCCTTGGCATTGATACATGCTACACTTAACCTTCAGCTCACATTTCAACTAGCATTCAGTTATTTGTAGTTATTTGTATTAGAGGATTGTAATCTAAAGATCTTTGCCTCATAACTTCAGTCTTGAAAGGACTATGACAATAAAGTCTATCTGCTGCCACTGTGGCTACTGAATGTGGTTAGTGGGCAGCCTGATTGTAGCTCCAGACAGGTCTCTGAGGTCTCTCTGCTTGTCTTGCCAAGAGGAAAACCTATTGTACTCCTTCCCCAGATGTGCTTGCCAGAACTGCCTGAAATGTCAGATCATCCTGGGCTTGCAAGGATGGTTTCCTTCTCCCTGAGTGGGAGGAGGAGTATTGATGGCCCATGTACATTTGTGAGAAGCCCTACACCCATTCCATAACCCTCACATACATTGCCTCTACTGGAAATGGCTACAGACAAAAGCACCTTTAGACCTGTAATTAAACCATACTCTCACATATATTTCTGCTTGCTCATCTCACTCTGCCATGTAACACTTGAAGTGTTCTATTACTAATTTTAGGTAGGCTCCCCACAGGACTCGTTAAAGTGGGTATTCTGCCAGTTTTAAATTGCACGGTGTGGATGGAAAGTGTTCAATTCCTCTGAGTCTCCTAGTGAGCCTCACTTTGGATACCAGCCTGGACTCATTTTATAAGGACACATGGGTCTCTAGACAGAGTTTTCACAAACTTCCTAAAGTCCATACATAGGTTAACTGAAGTCTATATGTCTTTCTATAACATTTTAAACAGGAAACAGTACATATTTAATAAAATTCTTGCCCACTGGGATAAGAAAGATGGTGTGTCATGCTCTTCAGGAGGACCTGAATTTGGTTCCAAGCACCCATGGCCGGCAGCTCACAGTTAACTTTAACTCCAGTTCTGGGGACCCATACCCTTGTCTGGCTTTCCCAGGTACTCACACATATGTGAGATATACTCACATAGACACAAATATACACATAAACATATGTTCACACATACATGCACATATACACACATACCATACATACATACAAATAAATATTTTAAAGGTTCTTACCTACTTCTTTTGTATACTGACTTTGAGCCACTACTGTTTGCAAAACATCTCAACACATCTATAGAGTTTATAGGACTGACAAATTACTCTTTACAAAAATATAATTTAACTATCAACAATATTAAAGGCTAAACGTGTCTAATAGTAAGTGTCTTATATTAATATTTTCATCAGACCTCAGTATGCTTATCATGGACATTTTACACCCACATCTGAGGGAGCTGAGACAAAGATACACACAGCACTGTCTGTAGCAGGATCACAGACAGCAAATAGCCAGGATGGTGCTGAATAAAGTCTTCTGCTCCAGTTGGCTCTTAACCCACCATCCTGCTTCTGAAAATAAGTTCTGTGGAGGATATCTTTCCTGAGATGAAAGTTTTGGGTAAGTTATGATGGAGTAAGCTACTCAGTAAGTTTTCAGAGCACTCTGCTCATTCCTCTTCAACTGACTTCAATTAAAGTCTGACTCAACTTTTGGTTTGCCAGGTGAATTTTTCACAAAGCCTTTATAGATTTGCCCCACATCTAGACAGGCCAACAAGAATATTCACATGAAGGCACCCTTCTTTGATACTGGGGGACTTTGAAACTCCCCCACATGGGATCTTTTAGGTAATCCAATCCTCCTCCTTCTACTAAAATAGCCAGACTCACTCTTGGTTTGCATATAGCATTACTAGTATCAATATGGCATAAACAGGTGATCAATAGATAGAAAGATAGAAAGATGGATGGATGGATGGATAGATAGACAGACAGACAGACAGATAGAAGATAGATAGATAGATAGATAGATAGATAGATAGATAGATAGACAGACAGACAGATAAATGATAAACTAGAAGGGATTGTTGGAGAACTGGCTATTATGCAGATTGATAAATTCACACAAGCAGCTGCAAGCTGGGGTGCTGACACTGTGACTCAGTCCATGTTGAAAGGTTTAAAGGTTTGAGTATCAAGGTCACGAGCCGTGTGACTCTCAGTCAGAGGCTGAAGACTGGCAACCTGCATGGTCTCTGTTGTAATCCCAGAATCAAGGAAGGACCTGGAGTTCTGACATCCAAGGACAGAGAAAGAAAGGTATGATGAGGAATGTCTTTCTGTACCCTGTGAATATGTGTTGTTTCCACTGGTTAATAAATAAAGTTACTTTGGCCTATGGCAAGGCAAGATAGAGTTAGGCAAAAAATCCAAACAGAAATACAGGGAGAAGAGGGCAGAGTCAGAAACAGAAGCCATCCAGCTGCCCAAAAAGCAAGATGCCAGCAGGTTGGTAATGTCACAGCCACGTGGCAATACATAGATTAATAGAAATGGGTTAATTTAAGTTGTAAGAGCTAATTAGTAATAAGCCTGAGGAATAGGTCAAGCATTTATAGCTAATATCAAGCCTCTGAGTGATTACTTACAAATGGCCATGGGACAGGTCTGTCTTTCCCCCTTCTGAGCCCCCAGTTGATGGGTGATGCCTGACCACACAGTCCTTCCCCACTCAGCCCATTGCCTCACATCTGGTCACCTCTGGTCACACCTCAGGACACACTCAGCAACACTTCCCCAGTTTGTGAGGCCCTTCTTATTCCTGCCAAGTTGGCACATACACATCACCATCACACTCATGGCAGCCCAGACCTGAACAAACTTCCCAGGCATGCCAGCCCAGACCTGAGAAAAATGCCCAGGCATGCCCAAAAGTCCCTGAGGAGAAGAAGAGGTGTTACCTCACAT
Organism: Peromyscus attwateri; assembly: GCA_902168425.1. Classification (NCBI taxonomy): domain Eukaryota; kingdom Metazoa; phylum Chordata; class Mammalia; order Rodentia; family Cricetidae; genus Peromyscus; species Peromyscus attwateri. The sequence continues at coordinate 37,229 of CABHPP010143454.1, forward strand.
CGTGTGCAGTGACCTCAACTCTGCAGTGTCCACCAAACATGTAAAAGTTCTGGAACTGACTCAATTTTCACATTTCTATTTTTCCTGTCATCTTCTATGATTATTTTTAAAGGAATTAATTAAAGTTCACCAAAGGAAAAACAGGTTTCCTCTCCCAAGATAGCCTTTCATTATAATTTCCTGAAAATTGCCTTCTATGACTGAATCCTTTCTGCATATGACTCCATACAATGTCATTCTTGCGCTTTGATTTTTCAGATTGCCACAGTGTCCCTGTGCTGCTCTGTGGGCTCCTGAGCAATTAATCACAACTTGTCTTAACCCATGTGTACATCTCCAAATAACAGCAGACCAAAGCTCATAGGCTAGTGGAACTGTAAGTAGAGGGCACCTGCACCGGTTTTTGAAAAAAAAAATGTAGAAGATATGCCCTGAATCATCAGTAATCTCATTCATTTTATTTGCCTATAATAGCATTAAGTCATTGGGAATATACCACCAACCCAAACTGCCCCTGAGCTGCAGCCTTGGCTCCCTGCTTAATGTTGACACTGGGATGTAGAGAGATGCAGGTTATTGATTGCCCCTCAAATACACAAAGAGGGATCACCCAGGTTGTAGCCCACTCTCTCGTGTGCACGTAGCTTTTGTGTAGCTGATGGAGCAAAGCAAGCACCACTGAGCTTGTCCTCGGTGTCCTCCTGTGGTGTGATGGTTAGAACTGTGATGGACAAGATGGAGAACCACTAAAGAGAACAGTCTCTGTGGATTCCTGTGAGGGATTACCCAGGTTAGATTAATTGAGGCAGGAAAATCCATGTTAACTATGGGGTGCGCCATTCCACCAACTTCTTCTCTCTGGCCTACGCACGAGCAGACATCATGCTGTTTTCTGTCTCCAGACACCATGTAGCCAGTTTCCTCAGACCTCTGCTGCTATGGCCTCCCCTCCATGATGGGCTGTACCTTCAAACAGTGAGCCAAATTAGCCCTTTGTCTTAGCACCTTGAAATTGCTTTCGTTGCTGAATAGAGACAAGTACACGATAAACCTGGCTACAAAACTCCTGCACAGGACTCCCAGTGGTTGGTAGGAGCTGCAAAGGATGGAACTCTGGACTGAATCATGAACTCAGCTCCCCTCACGGCATTTGCACCTTCCTGCAGGACCACCCCAGCTACCTTCATGCTGTCTGTGGTGTGCAACAGGCTGACATCACCCTAGATGTTCCTCTTCAAGGCTTCTTACCTTGTTAAAGGAACAGCACTTACCTGCTGGCTCAAGTCAAAGGTTGAGAAGCATCTTTGCTTCATTATGGCATTTTGTCAAGCCATGTATTACACGTGTGTCATCATTCCCCATATCATAATAGACTCTCTGATGCACAAACATGTCTCTTTGTTCTGTGACCACTCCCTTTCAAAATCTGTTTTCCAAAAGCAATGAGAAGGACCCTTCTCACAAACCCCAACCCAATGGTCATTGCCTATGTGAGTCCTTCTGAGAGCTTAGCAACTTGCTTTAAATAAATCCAATATCTTACTGTAGTTTATGCAAATGTGAGTTTTTTATATGCTATCTATAGGGGGGTATAGACAATTGGGTTATCAGTCAATATTATAATGACCAAGGATGAAAACTTTAAAATGTATTTTCCTAAGCCTTTAATTTTTAATTATAAATGGTTAAACTATAAATAAGTGAAACAAAATAAAAACACTTTCTAATAATTATTATAATAATTATCACTCATAAAATAGCCAAAGTCTTCACCAAATTAAACTTTCTTGAGTTATTACATCACTTGTAGATTTATCTAATTAAAGTTTCTTGCATTAACTATGGCCACAAGCTGCACCATTTTGGACTTGACTAGGGCAATGGGAGAATGAAGAAATGACAGACACTCATACAGAGAAGCTGGGTTCAGATGGGCTGTGCACTATGATGGACACATACCAACAACAGCCTGGAAATCCAGTCCTGCATTATACACAGTACTAAGAGGAAGAGACAGTTAACTTGTCTGAGTAGTAGGTCTCAGTAGGGAGCAGTCTTAGGTGGCTGTCATCCAGGAGGAGGAAGCTGCCATTAATAGTATCTACACTGGTTTTAGTTAAAGGTCAACCATTTGTAAACATCCATACTATGACCAGAGGAAGGTTTTGCTGTTCCTCTGATCTGGCCCCAGGGACATCTTTGCTAGCCCCATGGGTTTGAGGCATTGAGGTCCTTTATGTGGCCATGCTCATGTCAAATACCCATTCACTCAGGACATCACCTGCTCCCCAAAAACTACATTTATAAATTAATGGTTTATAGTCACTTTAAGTATTTCTGATACCTATGAAAGAATTAACATTTTTGTATAATACTGAAAGCAGCAAAGTGTGTATAGTCCACAGGTCACCTATCTGCTGTCTGTCTTCTTGGGAAACCAGCACACCCATTTTATACGTCATCTGCGGCTGACTTCATGTTGCATTGCAGATGTGGATAGATGAAGCAGAAGTTACACCTCACACAAAACACCAAGAGCTCTCTTTTGGTTTATAGAAAAGGTTTGCCAACCCTTGATCTGAGGTATTACAATAAAAATACTTTAGCAAATCTGTCCTAAATATTTTTTGCTTTGTAATGCATCAATTCAAATTAGCTTAACACCATTCAGCTTAATAAGTATAAGGTCCTGGACTGTGTAGATAATTTTCCAAATAGTGAATCATAAGAAATTTCAAACACAGAGAAGTATTCCCATGCTCATTCTGACTCTACCTTTACATCTTGTTGTCTTTGTTTTATCATGTTCTGAGCCAGTCCTCTCTCCTGTTGCCTGCCAGCTGTACATTTCTCTCTTTGTTTTTCTTGTGCATTTCACAATTTAGAGTAGAGTGTATGACCAAGCACTTCAGGCCTGCCTTCCGTGCAGAGTCTGTTCTAGATCTGTGCTTGCAGTACGGACTCTTTCTTGTTGCTCAGCTCTCCATCTCCATATACAGGTCTCAGAGACGACTCCCAAGTTCCAGCCATCACAGGCAGCCCCCAGCCATGCTGCTACCCAGTTTCCTTTTTGCCTTCTGGGTTTTACATTTATTTGTGTCCTAGATTCCTCTCCTTCTTGTAGTGAGGCTGTGGAGGCTATGGATGTTTCATTTGCTGCTATATCCCGAGAACCTGGACCAATGCCTGGGACAGAGCAGGTGCACAGTGAACACTCTATAACTGAATGAATGGGATGAATGAATAAATGGGTGATTTACATCTGTTTGACAGAACAATGCTCTAACATTCATTACAACAAAAATTTCCCAGGAAAAGGACACAAAACAAAACCAAAGCTGACCTGAGTAATCCATCTGAATCCAAAATCTATTTGGATCGTGTCTATTTAAAGGGCCTGCAATTTAGAAAGTATCCGTGCTGGTATTGCAACTATATCCTAGCCTTAACTGTTCAGTGCAGTGAATTTGTCAGTAAGCCAGTTGTCACATCCCAGGTGGTTTCATTAACCACTATTCTGTCTCTGCCGGCTTGTGTGCTTTGCCATGTAGACATTCTTTGTCCACATGGCTTTGAGATGCCCATGAAGATGGGTCTGCATAAAGGTCATAGAAGGTAACAGTAGCCGCAGGACATTCTGTGCAAACCACTGTGGGAAACAAACAACGCCAATTGCGACAGTCATCAAACCCTGCCAAAGTCCTGCTGATGAGGCGGGACAGAGGAGTCTATCACCAGCCATATGTCTGCTGTCTCAGAGCACATTAGCGATGGTGGGAATGAGAGAGCAGGATTTTGAAAATCTGAGCAGGAGTCATAACATAGCTGGAAGTAAACAGGGGCGTAAAAGGAAAGGCAGTTACAGCAAGCCTGAGCACTGGGCATTGTCTGGGGGGAGGACATGAGAATGTCTGCTAGAGCTCTGGAGTCACAGCTCCCACGAGATGGGGATCTCACATTTTAGGAATGGTGGAATTTGAAACTCTTCTTGGCCGTGTTACTCATTCCTAATTTCCATTGAGGCATCTTCACGGGGGTAACGGTCAGCTGCAGCCAGCACTTGTGCTGGTGAGAGGGTGCTTTGGGACTAGAGGCAGTGTTAATTGAGCCTCAATTGTGGGTAGATTGTCATCAGCTTCTGCTGCAGACAGTGTGTGGGCACTGCTGAGCAACAGAGCAAACGTGACCAGTTACGCTAAGGACACAACCTTGGAGAGCAGTTTCCGCTGCAGACAGTGTGTGGGCACTGCTGAGCAACAGAACAAACATGACCAGTTATGTTAAGGACACAACCTTGGAGAGCGTGAGGATGATCACCAATCATTAACTGAGTTTGAGAGTAATTACAAGTTCCCACTCCTAAGTATTACTACATCCAAACTCTCAGGAAATAACACCTTTTTAGGGGCATGACATAGCAAGAAAGAATCCAAACATTTCATGAAAAGTGTGGGGCATGAAGCACAGGCAAAATCTGGTTACCTGATTACCTGAATCACAAAATGAACAAATGAATAGTACTGTTACTAAATTCCTCTTGGTAGGGTATAATTTAGGATGAAATGGAAAATTCCAGACTTGTGTCAAGAATCGAACATATCATGTACAAGAACTTACTGTAAGAGAAGAGCCTGGGAGCTTACTGGGTTCATTTAATTATGGGCATTTCTGAAGCTTAACCACAAACCCAATGTCTAGTCTATCTCTTGAGTGTAAAGAGGGGGATGGGTGGTTTCCCACTTTTCACCAACCTTGGAGGAACTGCTATTGAGTGTGCAACAGAAATAGGGTCAATTGTGATGTTTTTGACGCAAACTACAAGGGCTGTGACTCTGTGTGTGTGTGTGTGTGTGTGTGTGTGTGTGTGTGTGTGTGAAGGATTGTAGTTTTTAAGTATTGATGTGGTTTGGATGTGAAATGTCCTACATGTACTTATGTGCTTGAACACTTACTTGGTCCCAGCTTGTTGCCCTGTTTTGAAAGTTTCTAGAACATTTAGGAAGTGGAGCCTTGCTGGAAGAAATGGGACACTTGGGGAAGAGTTGTGGTCTTATAACGTGGTCACATTTTCTGTAGACTGATGACCAATATGGATGCAATGTGACCCCTGATTCAGTGGTCATGCCTTCCTCACCATGGTGAACTATATTCTCCTAAAACTGTGAGCCAAAACAAACCCTTCCCTCCTTAAATTGCTTCTTGTCAGGCATTTGGTCACAGTGATGAGAAAACAAGCTAGTATAAACACTAAGTGGCTTGTTCATTGTCTTCCCGGAATTCACAATGCCAAGGATCTGTGCATCAGAAGAACTATATAAGAGAATTTTGCTTTTCAGAATTTAAGGTCATGATTAACAAGACCTGCCTCCTCCTCCTAGGACATTTTGTTCCCATTCCTTCTCACCCATGATACTATATTTTAGTGGTGTGTATGGTGTCCTCCTCGGTCGTTTGAGCTCCCCAGAGACTGGCGAGGAGCTCCTCAGTGTTACAGGATATTTGATTGCACAGTGAAACCTGAGACTGTGTTAAATAAATCAACCTTGGACCAGGAGGCAGAGCCAGCAACTAGGCAGGAATTAGCCACAGAGTATGGAGGAGCCAGGGAGATAGATAGAGAAACACACGGGAAGGAATGGGAAAGGACTGGGAGTTTCACAGTCTTGTCTTTTGATTTTGGACCGCTGAAGAGATGCTCTTTCACTGGGTCTCCAGTCAAAAAGAAAGGTCAGCTGGTTGCTTCTCTGCCTCTTAGCTAGCAGGTTTTCACCCCAACATATGACTCCCCAGTCTTTATTGGTAGATAGAATGATAGAGACTTAGTTAAAAACTACATTTGGTGGCAGCAGCTGAGCCAGTGCCGGCAGGACCTGAAATCCCGCCAGGCTGCAGCGTGTTAACTGCCGTGCGCTGACTGTGGGGCCACATGGCATCAGAAAGTAGTTAAAATATCAGTAGATTCAGGTGCTAAGTCGATAATAAACAACACCTTGGCACCCCACCCCTGAGCTCAGTCCTCAGCATCCAAGTGTCTTGATCAATCTAGAGGTGTTGGCTGCGGCATCATGCACACGAGCTACACACAGGAGGAATGCCAAGCATCATAGGAGCTGGAGAAACAGCCCAGAAGGACATTTGGTAAAATTCTGAGGCTAAACCTGGAACCCCTGAACCTCTGGTGAGACGGAGTAGTCTCTGGTTGGAAACATTTCTAACATAACATCTGTTATGCAGCGTGCCTCTGAGACTTCAGAAGCAGGACTTTGCTGCCCCTGCAAATGTTTTGGAGAACAGCCCATGCGTGGGGCTGCCTCCACATGCCTCCGATTGCCCCTCAGATGCAACCAAAAGCACTAAGAAAGCATTAAGTCATTCTTGGGCTTTGGATTTTCCATAAACACCAGGGATCTCCAAAGGCTGCCTTCTTGGGACTAAGATGTACATAGGATCAGAATCTATCCCTGGTATATGAGCTGGTTTTTTGGAGCCCAGTGCCTATGGTGGGACACGTTGCACAGACTTGATGCAGGGGGAGGGACTTGGACCTGTCTCAACTAAATGTACCAGGCTTTGCTGACTCCCCACGGAGGTCTTACCTTTTAGGAGGAGAGAAGGGGGGGGGGGGGGGGGGGGGAGGGGGGGGGGGGGAGCGGGAGGATGGAAGAGAGGGGGATCTGTGGTTGATATGCAAAGTGAATAAAAAATTCTTAATAAAGAAAAAAAGACATATGAAGTCAAAGTATCAATACAGCAAATCACAGCAGATTCGTGGGAAGAGGGAGCAAAGACAGCCACAGCTCTTGGGGGGGGGGGGGGACTCAGAAACCGTAAGATACAAATTTAGGCTCATCCCCTATTCTGCACCAAAAGTCCCTTAGGGAAGACATCCCCTAAATCTACATAGTTGTGAAAGAGTCATAGATCTCCATTTTCAGGTGTACCCAAGAGCATTCTGGGAGCTGTGCTCACACTGGTCAGCTCACCACTGCCCAGAGTTCTTTATCAATTGTGTGTCTGTTTTCATGGTAATTGCCCTTCATGCTGCAACACCACTACCTTGATAAATCATGAGTCACATGAAACTCAGGTGACAAGCTATCCTAACCACGGCTGATTACAGAAAGCGGCAGTTGGAGGACAACTTTATCGACGGTTCCAGTTATGATGTCACCACATGGAGCACAGCAAAGTCAGCTGATCTTGGTGGACTAGCCACCAGGGCAGCATTGGCTTCAGTCTGGAGAGTATGCGTCCTCAAGAGAAACTTTCCCCCCACTTTGTTCTGCAAGACGAATAGAATTTCTGAAAATTTAGAGTTTTCATGGAGTGACTCTGCTAAAAACACAGAGACCTTGCCCTTTCTGCTTGAGGACCTTGCAGTCACTGTCCCCTGAGGCTCAAATAGATTCTACAGCTAACCTTTTCTCAGTATTCAGGGTAGACTGCTTATATCATCTGCTCTGAGAGATACTTCTAGTCTCTGCAAATAAAAAAAATTCCTCATTCAGCCTCTCTGACTTGCTTCAAAGCACTCACTATTTTAATCTCTCCCCTGCTCTCTCTCTCTCTCTCTCTCCCTCTGTCTCTCCCTACCTCTCTGTTTCTGTCTCTGTCTCTGTCTCTGTCTCTCTCTGTCTCTGTCTCTGTCTCTCTCTCTCCCTCCCTCCCTTCCTTCCCCATGTGCATGTGCATGTGTGTGTGTGTGTATGTGTGTGTGAATGATGTGATCATTTATGAAGATCATTTATGCATTAGTTGATGTGAATGTGGACACATGTGTGCTCCAGTGTGAATGTGGAGGTCAGAGGACTACCTCAGCCACTGGTCTTTGTCTTCCACCTTGTTTGAGATCAGATCCCCTTGTTGGGTGTTGCTGTGTACCTCGGGCTCCCATGCCCAAGAGTTTCTGGGGATCCTCTCATCTTAGACTACTTTCTCATATTAGAAGCCCTGTGATTACAGACAAGAACCGCCACTCCAGGTTTCGTGTGGGACCTGGAGATTAGAACTCAGGTCCTACTACCTCTTCAACCAGTGCTTTATACACTGAGCCATATCCCCATTCCAGTGCACTAATTCTTACCAACAAACCTCCCTCTGTCCCTCTTCCACTGCCAGCCATGGGCATGCTGCTCCTTCCCATGCAAGCAAGGAGTACACGCTCAGCTGGCCTCACAGGAGAAAATGCTCAACAGGTGTTGGGGACAATGGATAAAGAGCTGTGTTCCTGATAAACTTTCAGTATGAAGACGTGAGAGTATTCCATTGGAACCCAAGTGTCCATGTAGTGCTTCCCTTGTGTGGCTGCCAGTTGTAACTCATGTCTGAGGGCATTGGCATTCCTCTAACTACAAGGATGCTAATGATAGGGAGGTTGGATGTCTTTTAAGTGATGCAAACCCAGTGAACTTCAGTTTCCTCACATTAGTTCCTGATTCTCTGTTGAACTCTACCCTACCTGTCAACTCTTTGCAACGGGAAGTGTCACACAAGGCACCCCATGGAGCTGAGTGGAAAGGAAAGCATATAAAGATCTGTGGACCACGTCGGATTCCCCTCTCACTTTGTTTTGCCTTTCTAAAACTTTAAAGCAAAGTGGGAAATTCCAGATGGTAGAACATCTCAGAGTGATGAGTCTAGAAGATATCACTAAGTCGGTCTTCACTTTGAGATAGACATTTTAAAAAATTATTTAGTTAGTTTTGTTTTTCCTACAGGGTCTCGTCTGCAGTCCAGACTGGACCTGTGGTGGTACACCTACCTCAGCTTTCCTGGTGCCGCCACCCCTGGCTGAGACAGTATCCGCTTCCAGGATGACCGGGGAGAATCCATGCAAGCTGACACTCACTTCCAGTCAGTTCTGCAATTAGCAATACAAGCAATATTCAAGTCCCATGTGGTGATGCATTGTTACAAAAATCTCTCTTATATTCTAAAAGATGGGATATTTTGCTGGACCCCACAGCTGAATTAATAAGTCACGTTGAGGTCACTTAAGAAGTGTGACAGACATCTTGCTGTATGCTCAGCTTGTTTGTTTAAGCCTCCTTTAAAGAACAATGTGAGACTTTGTGGAAATAGCTTCTGATGTTACAAGGAGACACAATTTCACAGTCTGATCGCCTGGATCTTACATTCTTTCCCCCCTCTCTTCCTACAGTGTTCGTGAACCATAGGTGTGGGAGTGCCTTGTAGATGTATCCTTTGGGACTGGGCTCCATAACTCTGCATTTTTGAATGGTTGTGGTTTTCCATCATAGTCTCCATCTGTTGCAAAGAGAAGTTTCCTTGATTTCCTTGATGAGGGGGGAAGGTTAATGAAAAAGGTGGCCGTGGCTTTCAAACAGAGCCAAGAGAAGTGTGAGGGATACATGGGAGAGTTGGGGTGGGGGTGAAAAGAGAAATGTTATGATTATATTATAATCTCCAAAAGAAAACAAAATGAACCCCTGAAAAAGAGCAATGTAGCAGTCAACATTTCCTGCTTGGTTTTAACATGTGATCAGCTTTTAAAACCTAAGGTAAGGCATAACTGTAGTCTTAAATTACATACTCTTCCCTGGCCCTGACCCAGAGAACAATACATGTGCGTTTGTATGTATGCTATGGTTATGATTTTCTGTCTTTAATGTGTTTAATCAATCAAGACCTGAATCACCATGAGGGCTCTTACTTTTCATCTCCCCCAAAAATGATGGACTCGCTCTTTCCTGAATGAGAGGCGGTTACATCGTCATGTTGGGGAGCACTCCCGGTGTTACTCTGTTTATGGAGTGTTACTTTCCTTAGTGTCATCCCTACAGACTGGTCACTGAGCCTGTGCTCTCAGTGTGAAGCTGGGGACAGCAAGGAAGATGGGTTGACATCTCTGTTCTGACTCCAATGATTCATTAGATGGACAGAGACCTTGAGCATCTCCTTCAAGGCACAAACCCCCTGGGCATCCATGGCTTAACTTGCATGTTTGATTGTCTCAGATTCTCTATGCATTTCAGCTTCTGAATGGCTTTAGGCTTACAAAAAAATCCTTATAAACACAGAAGAGTAGGCTTCCCCTGATGGAAAGACTCTGGAAGCAGATCAAGGCAAAGGCCACACTCCATTCTGAGGACACCGTGTGGTACTTCCCTGCACCCTTTGAGACAGCTGAGGCTCCTTAGCTATTCGTTCCATACTAACTGTCTTACTAAAGTTACACGCAGTTAAAGTAGGTGTTCAGTTGTTAATCCATTATTTACCACCAATCCACCCCACTACATGAGAAGTTGCCTCTTCATCCCTGCCTCGTCTGTCTGTCTGTTTTTCTCATTTACTTTCACTGTTAGATGTTTCCATGAGCTAGTAAATAATATATGCTTGTGATGAAGGATTTTCTTCTCTAACACATAAAAGGGAATTGTCTCATCATTCCTGGCTCATGTGTCCTCTAAGGCATTTTTGGAGATAAACGTTGTTTATTGCTAATTCCCTTCTTAATCACTTACATGTTATCCTGAGTCAACAATGGACATTACTTTCCAGAAATAAATTGTTTTCCTAGAGATTTTCACATGTGAATGAACTTGAAACTGCCTGTTTATTATCATCAACCACAGAGCTTGGGCTCCTGAGCGACAGACAACTGAAAGCAAATACAGCCCCAAGAAGAGACCACAGCAACCACAGAGCAGACAGCACATGCCATGGATGAGCTCATGGGCTGTGAGAACCATCAAAGTCCAGAGCCAAAGGAGCAGGCAAAGTGATTGACATGCTTTATGATGTGATCATCTGTTAACCAACTACAACAGCATAACCCTGTGCTTACTAACCAGTTCAGTGCCCACTAACCAGTTACATCAGCATAAGCCTGTGATACTAAC
>CABHPP010143454.1:48100-67808 GCA_902168425.1 Peromyscus attwateri
TGCTTACTAACCACTGCAGCAACCACTAACCAATTGCATCAGCATAACCCTGTGATACTAACCAGTTCAATGTCCACTAACCAGTTACATCAGCATAACCCCACGCTTACTAACCACTGCAGCAACCATTAACCAGTTACATCAGCATAAGCCTGTGCTTACTAACTACTGCAGCGCCCATTTTTAGACTCTGTCTGGAGATGAAGAGAGGATCTATCACTCTCTGAAGTTATGGTCTGCCCTGTGACTACTTTACACTGTTTTGTTGGTATGAATTGTAATCTTATGAGATTTATATAATTACAGTTCTAACTCTTGTTCCTAAAACTTAAGGTCAATGTATGTGCTCATTAAAAAATTTAAATGGTTTCTGGAATTCCATTAGTTTGGGGTGTAAATTATCTAATTACTTTCACAGGAGCATTTGTATTATTAATATAGTTTTTCATACCCAGTCTTCCTTCAAAACTAAGAAAAATGATTTGCTTGACTCTGATATCCAAAAACCTGGACATTAGTTAATTTTGCTGTGATATTTGAAGGAACTCAGACACATATATGCACACACAGAGACACATACATTCACATATAGACATTCACACATGCACACACAGACACACATGTGAACTCACAGGCACATAAATATGCAAACACAAACACACATATGTACAGACGTGTGCACATGCACACACACACACACACACACACACACACACACACACACACACACCCTGGCTGGTCTGTGCATTCATCAGTTTGACCAAATGCTACTTTGTCTGTTTCTTCAGCCTTTTCACATCTTACTCCAAACACAGAGAATGGAAGAAGCCGGGTTCCACCCCTTGACTCCAAGCTCTAACATCCCGACCCACACACCCCTGTTTAGCTGGCCCCCTGAAGCACTGCAGAAGTCTAGGCAAGCCCTGCCCATGCTCTTGTCTCCTGCTTTTTCCTCCCACTGTCTCCCGGCTTAGTGACTACCGAGGGCACACATCCACATTCCGCTAGCGGCATGGGAGATGAGGCTGAAATGGTCAACTGGATCAGAAAGTAGATGTTTGAAACTGTAAGTTTTCGGGAGTTATTGGAAATTCTAAAGCAGGGGCTGAGGACTTGGTCTAGTTGTATAGAACTGCCTGGCATGCATAAGATACTCAGTCTCCAGCGCCGGATAAAGAAAGAAAGTTCTAAAGCAGATGGGTAAATGGTAAGAGCTGTGTATCAGAAGGAGACGGCTTCGGCAGAGTAGAACAGGGAAGAACAGGGTGTGGAGGCAGAAAGCAGAGCGAGACAGCTACCCAGGGCCGTCAGAGATACAGGGTGACCATGATCTTGGCCCAGAAGCATCTGTAGCTCCCTGGGAAGGACAGGATGGAGGTGTCTGAAGTCACTTTCTGTCTGTGGGTGAGCTTGGCTGTGTCACCCCCCACAGGCACATTCTTCATGTGGCGACAACAAAAATATTCCAGAATATGTACATGAGCTTAGCCAAGCCACTGCACATCATAGAATGGAAATATTCTGAGAGGTGCGACCGTAGTGAACAGGAACTTATCAGAAACAACAAACATAACACAGTTTTGTTCCCCCCCCACCACCACCGAAGGGAGAAATAATGAGCTGTTAGAAAAATGCCAAGGTTCCACCGCGGAACGGCATCCCTTGCTTAGAGTCCTCACCAGGGTGTGTGCTTGTTGGGGGGAAGTGGAGGCACCAGGTGAGTGGCAGGCAGGACTTTGAGTGCACACACTAGGCAGCACTTCTGCTGACTGCCCTGTTGTCAGATGGAAACCACCACCCAGATCTGTGCCTGGCAGAGAACAACCCTGGCCTGCAGGCAGAGCCTCTTGTGTACCTGGCCACGTCGCTAGCCTGACTTGGTCCACAATTTATCTGTTGGCTGCCTTCCTTCACATTTTATTCCACTTGAATTATTTCCATATAAAGTTATGTAGCCTTTAAACTTCTTCACACTCACCCAAAAGAGCCACAAAGCGTTCTCACTCCTTGTGTTAGCTACAGTTGTCTCGTTGCTGTGACAAAATACCCCATTGAAAACTTCAGGAGGGAAGGGTTCATCTTGGGCCACAGTCTGAGGGTACAGGCCATTATAGTGGTAAAGCAGCTGGAGTGTGGGGCAGCTGGTCACGTTAGTACCTGCAGTTAGGAAGGAGAGAGAGAGAGAGAGAGAGAGAGAGAGAGAGAGAGAGAGAGAGAGAGAGAGGAATGCTGGTGCTCAGCTTGCTTTCTCCTTTTTAAGGAGGAACCCCAGCCCATAGCATGGTGCTGCTCACACCCCAGGTGGAGGTCCCCTGCTCCGTTAAACCTTTCTGGGGCTGGTGAGGTAGCTCAACAGGTAAAGATGCTTTCAACAGCCTATACAGCTTGGGGTTGACCTGACTGGGGTGAGAGAAAGTGAAGACACAACACGGAGAGAAGCTGGGGTCGGGCGGGCCATGCATTCTCACCGAGTGCGCCAGCACCTGGGAAACTCAGCATTTATTACAGACAGTTGGATAAGGAGGCAGGTTATCTAGTCTCCGTAGGGGTTCTCTAGAGAGAAGCAGTCTCAGGCTGAGGGAGGAGGAAGCTGTGGTGGATCTTTCTGTACACTGTCAACATCTATACTGGACCAGAGGAATGCCTTGCCATCCCCGTGGGTCTGAGGCATTGGGGTCCTTGACATGGCCATGTTCATGTCAACAACAGACATTCACTGAGGACTTCATTCCGTCTCTACAAATGCATACTGCTGATCTTCATGAGCTAAAGTCAAAAGCCAGAACTCACGGGATAGAAGGAGAGACCAGACTGCTACAAGTTGTCCTCTGAGCTCCACATGGAACACATGTGCACACACACAAACACATACACAAAATAAATTTCAATTAAAAAAAACTTTCTGGATAAATCCTCAGACACACCCAGAGGTGTTTCTGTCCAGAGATTCTGAATGTAGTCCGGTTGACAGTGAGATTAGGCAGCACGCTCTTTTGTCCGCTCGGCTTTTCTTAGTATTTTCCCTATGATAGTTATCCTTGGCTGTGCAACGACTTCAGCGTTTTGTAAAATGAAACTTCGAGAAGAAAGCAATATAAGTATTGACGGTTTTATTTAAAATTGTCAAAAAGAAACAAAAAAAAAATGAGGTCAGAATTGTCAGCATTTTTATTGACATCATAATTGCCTGAAAAAAAATTCCTTTCTATAAATGAAATTACTTGGCCTGGACTATTTCTTCAAATATGCTGACAATGCACCCAAGGGACTGCCAACACGATGCTGTAATGGTGTTGCTGGGATACAGTCTGGCATCCTTACAGATGTACAGCGCTGTGTTTTAGACTCAACGGGCTAGGAGTGCGCACAGGGGAAACTTCCAGAATCAAAGAAGAAAGACAAAATAAAAGCAAGGGGGGGGGGTGTGCGGAACCTCGCAAAGATCTGATCCCTATTCACCTCCTGTGCAACTGCAGACCTACTTGCTTAACTCCAGGCCTTCTATGCTAGATCAGAAATCTACTCTCGCCATGTCCAACCTCACAGAAGGGCAAGGGGGAGCACATCACTTTTTATTGCAATCAGGGAAACGGTGGAGAGGGAGTCTAATGTTTGTCTAGCTGCTTACTCGCAGTCCCAGGTGAGATGGCAATGTTCCCTCTTTGAAAGGGCCAGGTGTGCTCACATGAGATGCTTTTGAGATTCTGAATCTAGTCCAGTTGGCGGTGAGATTGGCCACCAGACTCTTTCACCGACTCAACTTTTCCTAGTGTTTTTCCTGTGATGGTTATCTGACGGAGCAGCCCTCAGTGGAGACTACAGGGCAGCAATGGTTCAAGAGAGTAGAACCAAAGGAGAGTAGGGTGCAGAGGGACCAGGCAAGCAGAGCCTTGTTGTCTGGAAGGCTATGTTTGATTGACAGGATGCATCTGCCTTTCCACCATTCTGTGGAATTCACATTACCATGGAGTCTAAGACTGTCTCCAGGACCCACACTCTTGAAGGTCAAGAATGTCGCCAGGGCCTGTTCACCTCCCTGGCTCTCTACCAGTCTGTCTCTGATTGGTCCAAAACAAATAACACATGAACACAAATCAATTTCAGTTTTGTCTCTGAAACATCATGCAAAATTCCCCGGGGACAAGGCTACCACCTTTGCTCCATCTTCAAACACACACAAATCAGAATGTCATAAAAGAAACAGAATCCAATGTCTTTTGGAAGCTAGTCCACACTTGAGAAGCCTGGAAGCTCTGTTGATGGCAAACTCAAATAAAACTTGCCAAACATTCTGGGCCATAAGCTCATCCAAAAGAAAAGCAGAATGAGAAACAGAGAGTACAGAGTTTCTCTACTCCCCTTTTCAGATCAGAGAAGTACAGAGAGAGAACAGCAGCAAGCCTACTCCTTAACCCTAAGTTGTAGAGCCTGAATCTCTCGACTCTGAGGTATCTTATGACACCTACAGAAGCTGTGAGAGACCCCATCTCAAGATGATGTTGCACTGTGCCCCCTTCTTTTCCAATGTCATGGTGCCTGCCACCCTAATAATAAGAGATTCATTTTGTTAGAAATGTTTGTTCGGAGACCATTGCTGAGAGTGGATCTTCTCCAGACAGAGATCTGAAGAAGAATGCTGGCTGACTAAGATCTGCAGACCAGGCCATCCCCTGAATAATGTGGGTGCTTCACTGAAGTAGGTGGTTTCTTATCAGTGTCGAGGCGCAAAGGGCAGGGAGGGAGTGGTTTATGCACTTTAACACATCTCAAGTTGGCCTTCTTGAGATGATGATGCTTTATCACTGTCTTACAAAGCAGGCCACTGCTATATGATCACACTTAGGAAATTTTGTCTGATAATTTTGGTGGTCAAACAACCACCCAAAACTTTCACAGCACCTTCGAAATGGGCTCCAAATGTGACCTTTGCTTTCAATTCCAATTCACACAGAATAAGTATCATCAGGCATGTTACTGTTCTTGGAATACTGTGTGCCCAAGCACTGTCAAGTAATCCATTTTTCCAACAAAAGACTCACTTCCTATGTGAAAGGCACTGCATTGTGTGCCATGTAGTGGCACAAAACAGGAAGGACGTCCAGATTTTGGAGAGGAGGCTCTGCATACCACGTGACTGCGTGGGAGCCCACAGAACAGTACTGATGTGTCTCCTTGGAAGGGATCTGGGAGGAGCCAGTTTGAGAGGGAGGATACAAAGCTCACATTCACATATGTTATATTCGATGAGCTCGTAAATGGTGTAGCTTAAAGATCAATGAAAAGGTAAGTCTGGTTCCTAAACAGAAGGACTGAGAAAGAGACTCAATGTGGCTCATCCTAAGATGGGCACCAGTGCCTATGAGTGAGGGTCTTGACGGCTGAGGCCAGAGGCAGAGGCTGGTTAGTTGAGTGGTTGTACATTTCCTAGTGCCAGGATCCTGAGATAAATCCAGAACACAATTCATCAAAAGCCACACATTTATGGGGGTTAAGTGTATGTGGGAGTGCCCTTGTGTGTGCATGTCTGGAGTACAACAGGGAGAAGCAGAAGAGGAGGGGTCAATGGACTTGGCTTTAATAAAAACAACCACACTGGACCAATGAACCACAGGCACCTTTTTGTCTCCTGATGACTAAGGAAAGCCTTTTGGCACACAAACATTACACATTTTATAAGGTATGGTGATATTTTAGTGAGATGTACAGTGATTAGATCAGGGTGATTGAACCATCCCTTACTCTACAAGGTTTTCATTTCTTTGAGGTAGGGACATTCTGAATCCTCTCTAACAGCTACACTGAAATCTAGTTCATTGTGTGGACTGCTGTTGCTCTGCTGAGCTGCAGAAAGCTGCAGCTCATTCCTCTTTCCACCTACACTCCTGCACCGCTGGCCCTCGACCTCCACCCTCTCCTCCACAGCTGCACAGCCGGGTAGCTGCTCTACCTGCCACCTCCTCGAGGTCAACCACTCTAGTTTCCACAGACAAGAACTGTATGAGTATTTAACTTTCTTTTTCTCCACTGTAACCCACATAATCCAGCTGAGCAGCCTCTGGTCAGCAAGTTTTTTTTTAGCTTCTGATGTATGTTGAAAATTGGTCCAGCAATACATGACCATGTCAGTTCACAGTGATGTGTGAACTGACTGCTATGACTTTTACAAAATTAGAATAAACTTTTTAACTTCATAAAACAAAAAAGTAAAAATTCCATTTAAAGGAATGCCAAACCTTAACTTTAAAAGAGGACAGAGAGGAGGTATCAAATTAGTATTTTAAAAATACTGAGGGTTTTGTAAATACTCAGTATTTTAAAAATGATATTTTCTACTCTGATCAGCTTCAAAACAAAAAAATGATAAATACGATAAAACAAGTAATAAGCATATGTTTAAATACTCAAGGAAAATATGACAGACATGTCAAATAACCACTTCCTTGGATAAAGACAAGTTTTTAATAATTCCTATATTAATAATCCCAGCCATTCATTCCTACTAGATTTCAAAATTAAATATTTGAAATACACACTACAGTCAAACATATACCTAGTCACTACCTGAAGAACTGTATTTTAAGCATTCCCTCCCTGCTTTATCCACGTGTCTGAGAATGAATTTGCAGAGCCCTGCCCAAACACCACATCTCTGTGAGGAATCAGGAACCTGCAGTCCTGGAGAAGAATTAGACATCACAGGAGGGCAGTGTCAGGGCTGATGCAGGTCAGTGCACCTGCTGTGACAGCAGGAAATGTAGAGCTTCCCCGTTGGGTGTTCTGTCCGCAGGAACCTAAAATGTGTGCATTAAACACCCTGACCAACTGGAAGCCTGGATCTCCAGCTGTTGTGCCACCCATGGGAAAGAGCATCTGAATGACTGCCACAGCACCTGCCCAATGCCTGCGGGAACCACTGCAAGCAACTCCATACCATGGGAGCCATGGGAGTGTCAGGATGGGTCATCGGAAGGCTGTGTCTGTGTACACGTGAAACAATACGATGAATGTGTGTGTGTGTGCAAAGTGGACACGTGAGATTGCATATATGTTGTGTGGTGTGCTTATTAATTTACATGTGTGTGAGTGTATGAATAGGAGTAACTGCAGGATGAGAGTGGATATGTGTAGTGTGTGTGTGTGTGTGTGTGTGTGTGTGTGTATGTGTGTGTGTGTGTGTGTGTGTGTGTAGGAATCATTGTACACATGTGCACATTTACATGTGTATGAGTGAGCAATGGGTGTGTGTGCACAGGTGTGAGCTACTATTCTACCATAATTTCAGGACTTGCTTTTGAGAATCTGTATCTGCACCATCTAATTACCTTGAAATCCTATGAATATTTTTCTCAGTGAAGGTTTGGATGAAGGCTGAGTGAGGGGACATGAAGAACTCATAGAACATGTCAAACAGGGGTGCTGTATAATCCCTGCCAAGCCACGCCCTGCAGCGGGCATCTGAACAGAAGACTGCATACTGTCCCTACACTAGGTCCTGATACAGGGCTGGACTGTTTAAAAGTCATTTGATGATCTACTGGACCTGACAAGCCAAGACCCAAATCCACCCAGCAGTGCGACATGGTCTTATCTGGGTCAAAGTTCAGGAAGTTTTTTCAATCCCATCCAGGATAAAGGATAAGTTCAGTGGAGTAACTTGGAGGTTCTGGTTTCTGAGCTCAGACTCACCCCCTCCCACCCCCCACCCCCCACCCCCGGGGTGGACTCCTTCGGTGGGGTACACCTGCAGTGCAGTTCTCCATCATGACCCCTGTAGGTTAAAGATGACAAAGCAGACGTGGAGAGGCCACTGACCTGGAAGGACTGCTTTGTTTCCATCCTGCAGACAGCTGTGCTCCTGTTCTCTGGAAACCATCCCCTGACCTTCCTAAGGACTTGGTCCTCTCTTTTTACCTGTTCTTTCAGACCCTGGATAATGTTCATCCCCTGTGAAGCATAATGGCCCTGGAGGAGTAAAGCTAGGTCAGAAGGATGCTGCCCTTTGTTACCAATTCATCTTTTATTACTTCTGCTCAGAGCAGTCATTACTCCTGACTTTCTGCTTCTCATCTCCCCTTGGCCCATTAGCATGGGTATTGTAGGAATAACCTGAGGTTCACACAGCAAAATAAGCCCTTGGTATCAGAGGGATGGACAGCGCCCCATCTGCCTCTGAATACACCATTGTTCTCGCAGGTCAAGTAGAGAACAGTTTGAGATCAAGCAACAGTCTCTTTCGAATCTGCATCAGGAGTGCCCTGGGAGAGTGTGAGCACTTCCACACACCTTTATTCCCTCAGCCCACCCACTTGTCTCTGAAATTACCTTCAGCAATTTTAGTGATTTATTGGTAAGTAAGGTTAATGGTAGGCCATTTCCAGTGGCCACGGGGTATTATAAAATGCATTTTCTGTGAATTCAGACTGACCACAGGAGGTAGTACAGATTTGTGCTGATTTGTTCAAAGGCACATTTTAAGGGACTTGAAACTTCAGCTCAGGTTGCACTCTGCCTAACTGGGGACGATGAATGTTTGCATGCTTATTTGTGACTGCAGCCCACAAAGTTAGTTTTCCAAGGGCTAAAAAGTCAGACTCTTTTATTTTCATGTAATATGGGAAGTTTGTTCCTCTAGGTAGGAAGTGGGCCATTCCTCCTGGTAGCAGGAAGAAGCCCAGCTTATTTATTCCAATCTCACTGCTAAGAGGGGCTAGCTTGAGAGAGGTGGGGGCTATGGGCTGCTTCTCTGTCATCTTAAGTGAGATCAGATCAGATCTAGTGACATCCAGTGAAACTGACTTTTGGCAAACCATATGGTTATCTTAATTTGAAAAGGTCATGTGGAAGCGCTGAGAAAGGGCAAACGTTAGCAGTAGCTTGCTATGGCAGAAACCACACTTCAACCTCACAGACATGCTGTCATTTTTAGGTACCAACTTATCTGCGTTTATCAAATATTAAAGCAAGCATTTCAGTCAGAAGTACATGGTATTTATTATTCTGTTTGCTTTTCATATTTACCAACTGAAAGACAGTGCCTTGGTGACGTTTTCTGCTGCTGTGATAAAAATTACCTTAAGCCACTCAAGGGATAAAGCGTTTCTTCTGTCTCACGGTTCAAGGTTGTGTTCATCATGGCGGGGAAATCACAGCAGCTGTTCACACTGCATCCTAGACCAGGAAGCAGAAAGCGATGAGGTCTGCGCTCCGCTAGTTGTCACTTTTTTTTTATGCAGTCCAGAGAATACTGCCATCCATAGTGATGGGGTCTCCCCACATTAATAAGCCTAACAAAGGTAATCTCTCACAGGCATGCCGAAAGGTCTCTTTCTAGACCAGGTCAAGTTGACAGTTGAGATTAACCTTAGATATATGGACAGACAGACAGACAGACAGACAGACAAGAAGGGAGGGAGAGAGGGAAGGGAAATAGAAACAAAGGAAGAAAGAAAGAGAAAAAGAAAGAAAAGAAGAAGAAAAAAGATGAAAAAGTAGAGAAGACCAAGATGAGAAAGACCTAGGACTCTGCTGATGCAGATTCCAAGGAGACTCTGTAGTTTTGATCTCAAAACCATGACAGCCATTGGTCCGATCATCAGGTTCTGGTCCAATCAGGTCGACAGACAGACAGACAGACAGACAGGATTAAGCATTGCCATGTGTTAACACCTTTTCATGGACCCTGCCCATCAGCAGAAGCCAGTGACCCGAGTCTCATCCTCCATTAAAGCATCTACTGGGTGCAGCAGGGCTGGGGGATTGCCTCTCCACCTTTACTAACTCAGCGAAGTAGTGAATGCATCAGCATGCCTTCTTTATCAACTTGCTGGATGCTATGACTGAAAGTGTGCACCTCTCTCCCTAAAAATGACAGCGTCTAATGAAAGAAGCCTGGAGAGTTCCTTTTCCCTCTGCCCATGATGACACAGTGAGAAGTTGCCGTCTGTCAAGCAGAAAGTGAGCTCCCCACACCGCCCCCCACCCACCCCCGCCACTGTACTGCAGACATCTGAAGCTCTCAAGCTCCCAAACTCCAGGACCAAGAAATACAATCCTGTTATGTACAATCCACTTGATCTATAGAAGCTACTACAATGGTCCTAGCGGATGAAGTTATAAGGATGGAATGCCGCAGGCCTAGCCTGACTATGAGCCAGCCATTCTGGAGGGCAGGGTGAGGAGAACTCTATTTAAAATGGGGAGGGATTCTTGCAATCAAGATTTTGATCTTTAGTATAATGTCTACTTGCCACAACTTAGACTCGCCTCAGCAGGGAGCCGCAACTTAGAAATCAATTGCCTTAACTGATGTGGGAAGACCTACCCTAAATGTGGGCGGAACCTTCTGGTCGCATCCCCAATTAAAAAACAATGATGTGAATGAAGATTATTTGCCTTTTGCTTGCTTACCCTTCCCACCCCACAACAACTGCTAGGTTAATTTAGCCTGTTGCTGCTGCTGTGATCCCTTTGCTGATATCAGAACTAATGTTTCTAGGCTTCCAATGTTGACTGAGGACCAGCAAGTCTCCAGGAACCTTCCAGGCCTTCAGTAACAGATTGGTGTAACATGAATCTTAAAAGGTCTTATTAATAAAAACAAACCTGGAGCAGGGTTTTGGAGTGAATGCTGAAAGATCAGAAAAAAGAACCAGCCACGGCTAACCTCACCTCACCAATTCCTCAGCTGAACTTGTTTCCTCAAACTGGAAGCCTCTGGGTGCTCATCCAAATGGATCTCAGCTGAAATGTTACTAAAAGCTAAAAGCTTAAAAAGGCTTCTAGTTCCTGGTCCTCATGCTTTATGTACCTTTCTGTTTCCTGCCATCAGTTCCTGGGATTAAAGGTGTGTGTCACCATGCCTGGCTGTTTCCAGTGTGGCTTTGAACTCACAGAGATCCAGATGGATCTGAATACTAGGATTAAAGGTATGTACCACCATTTTCTGGCCTCTGTGTCTATCTAGTGGCTGTTCTGTTCTCTGACCCCAGATAAGTTTATTAGCATGTACAATATATACATGTGGACACAGTATCACCACAGATTCAGACTGCTGAGGTACCCAGTCTCAGGGAATGAGCAACTGCTATGTTCTCAGCTTCCGCATGTGAGGCAGCTACTGTTACTATTTGATTTAAGTGGATTTAATAAGTTATAGATATATTTATAATCATATATATATATTCATTGTATCTATTCTGTTCCTCTAGAGAACCCCAATACAGTTTACAAATTTGTGAGTATCAGAATGTCCCCTGTACTGTTGTTCTTGGTACATAGGTATGTGTATAAACTAGGCAAAATTTTATGAAGGACTAGAAAGGATAGGAAAAAATATATGCATGCTCACAAGTGTACACACACACACACACACACACACACACCCCTGAATGGCTTCAGACCAGTAGGACCGAGTCTCTCAGCAATGCCTGTCTGCATGCTAGAGAAACTGAGAACCCAGGAGTTCCTAATGTGGTACTAAAGGCCTGGAGGAAAGACTAGAGAGATGGCTTAGTTGTGTAGAACACTAGCTGCTCTTCAGAGGATTCAGGTTCAATTCCCAGCACCCACGTCCAATTCCCAGCACCCACGTCCAATTCCCGGGCATTTGTCATCCTCTTCTGGCTTCTGTGGGTACTGTATGCACTTGGGACACAGACATACATGCAGGCAAAACACCCATATACATACAATAATACGAAAATCTTTCCTTTTAATCTTTAAAGGCTTAATGGATTTCTAAAGAACCTTGATCTTCAGTCCATGTCACACCTGCAAAAGCTCAAGACTGTTGATAGCACAAGACAGTAGCAGTAGAGATGAATGCATTTACCTGCAAGAGACAGTAGGCATGCAGCCCTTCTTGCTCCTCAGACCTCTTTATACACAGGCTGCCACCAAAAGGTGCCCCCACCCTAGAGAAGGGTCCTCTTCCCTCAGTTGACCCTTCCTGGAAATGCCTTCACAGACTCACCCAGAGGCATGACTTTTAGTTAATTCCAGATCCAGTCATGTTGTCAATCAAGACTAACTATCCAGCTGGTGGTGGTGGAACACACCTTTAACCCCAGTACTCAGGAGGCAGAGGCAGGCGGATTTCTGTGATTTTGAGGCCAACCTCATCTACATAGTAAGTTGCAGAACAGCCAGGACTATGCTGAGAGACACTGTTTCAAAAAATAAAAAAAGTTAACCATTCCAAGGTAATAACGCCTCTTCATGGACCTTGTCCATCCATAGGAACCTGGGACTTCAGTTCATCCCCAGGCTACCTTTCAAGGAAACAGAGAGCATCTGGAGAGGGTGGTTACCTTGCTGACTGGAGATTGGCTGGCCCAGCGTGCTCTTCAGCATCTCTAGCTCAGAGGCATGATATGTAACCAGTGGGAGGACACCTGTGCATTGCTGGAAGACCTGAGAACCTTTGAAAGGTCCCATGTGCAGATGCCTCCAAAGACATACCAGGAAAAACTGCAAGTCACACAGTCTCCAAGCAAAAACAGGGTTAACCGTTAACACACAGCGCATCCTACTTATCTGAGATACTTTAGATTTCGTGCATCCTCTATAAAAGAACATTTGCCTTCTTCTGCTGGGGATGTAGTCCTTATTTCTCTTGTTTTGCTTTTTTGAGAACACATCAAAGATGACATCACCAAATGTCTTCTTAAATTATCCAGTGGTGTTTTTTTTCCTTCCAAATATTTTTAAACTATCAAACAAAATAAAATAAATCTTGATCTAAGTTAATTTTCCTTATGTGGTTAGCTCCTATCTCGTTATTCCATTAGCCCTGATCAGCTTTTCCATGGTCTGCAGTCAGATTTTCGGAACCCAAGGACATGTAAAAATACTGGGTCATGAAAATCTGCAGTTTGTCTCCCTGTCATGCTGCGTCCTTTCTGCTGACACTTCTCTGGTTCACCAAGAGGAGCACCCTTGGGTCCCCAGACTTCCTTCCACCCTCTCTCATTAGGATTCTGTGTTATAGAACACAGACACAGAAACCCAAACGTGTCTGCACAGCACTATAAAACTCCTGATTTATTTACTTTCTTTCCCTGAGGTCACTGAACCCAAACGACCAAATTTATTGTCCCTGGCAACACATAAGACAGAGTGAGAGGACCGAGTCACTTGTCTGATCCTGCTGGGGAAAATGCAAAAGTGTCAGCATTCAATTTCCTTGAGCACTTGAAGGAGCTGCACAGAGACTTGCGTGTTCTGCCAAGCTGCAGCTTAACATGATTGACACCCCTGATTTCTCCTCCTTCCCCTCTGCAGGCGTCGTTGCTGTCTGGATCCCCTGCTCCGCCAGAGAGCAGAGTGCCACTTGTATTAATAGTTTCTCATCTAGTTTCCACAGCATCCCAGACAAACAAAGGCCTATTTTGCAGCCACCAAAAAGGTTTCCAAATGTCTAGTCCACTGAGTATTTAATTTAACTTGCCCTTTCCTGAAGCTGTTCAATCTTGGACAGTATCACAGATGACTTATGTCCTCGCTGGCAGGCCAGGATGCAGGCTCTGCTTAGATGGTCCCCAAAGCATCTGCTAATGGTGCCACCTGTGCACAGCAGCCTGGAGCTGCCCCAGGAGAGGTGGTGTCATTTTGTTATGTGGGATGCAGCAGTTGTCCTCCTTGACTCTGGGATAGGAGCAAAAAATAAGATTCCCAAAGTGCTTGGACTCAGACCTGAGCGACAGAGCTACTGCTCTCAGAGGATTCCAAAATGCAACCTAAGTCTCCGCAGTTCAAAGCCCACAGGCGAACGAACGGCAGGGCTGTTGCAGTGACTCAGCAGGCCAAGGCAGGGGCCTCCAACCCTGAGAGCATGAGTCAAATCTGGGGAACCCAGCGGTAGAAGGAGAAAGTTGACTCCTGAAAGTTGTCCTTTGACCTCCACACACATGCCATGGCACATGCCTCTCACTGAAGCGTGGGTCCTAATTCGTCTTATCAATAAAAACCTGGAGTCAGATATTGAGGGTGAAAGCTGAAAGATCAGAGAAGCAGAGCAGCAGCCACTAGAGACTTCTTACCTCTATGAATCCTCAGACCGAATGGGGGCGAGATCCTGTCTCCACCCGCCTTATATTCCTGTTTCCACCTCCCAATTTTGCTGGGATTAAAGGTGTGGAACTCCACTGCCTGGCTTCTATGGTTAACTAGTGGCTAACTCCACCCCCTGATCTCCAGGCAAGCTTTGTTTGTCAGAACAGAAACAAAATATCACACAACATCCGACACAGGTATACACACACACACACACACACACACACACACACACACACACACACACACGGTAATAAAGTAATATAATACTTACTACAAATGTCATTCTCTCCTGTCCCCGTGTATCTAGGTAAGAACAGAACATTCTAATCTCTCTCATTCACTATCAAAAATTATGAGTGCAAGAGACCCCTGCGTTGCCCTGATTCCCATCAAGTTATCAACATTAAGAAATCTAACTCCCACCAACCACACAGACCTCAGGCACCAGAGCAGCACAAGCAGCCACTTAACCTGGGGAAGGCTCTGGCCACATGGAAACCTGAAATCCCAGCCACCCACTGCAAGAGTCATGTCTGAGATGTAAGAAACGCTACTCCAGGCAGCTCAAGGACTGCTGTTTATCTCACATTCAAGCACTGTAAAAGAACTGAGTTTACAGGGAGGATGAACACATGCTTATTTCTTGACTCACACTCAGTTTTAGACAACTCCCCCTTAAACATGGAAAGAAAGTGTCCTTGCCCCCAGATAGATTATATAGGGAGTGAACATGTTTGCTTTGCCTTTGAGATTTCCATTTAACCCAAACAAGCTCGCTTGGGGTTAGGCAAACATGTCATAGTGCAGCCTTGAGTGAACAGTGATTCCACAGCTAAGAAACCACGCTGGTGAAGTCCCTTCACTGACGTGGGGAGATCGCTGCAGGAGTCACATTAGCATAGAGTGTGACAAGGGACCAACAGCCCTTGGATCTCTGTGGCTCAGCATTTTCCATGCAGGTTTCATACTCGCATAAAATCTGATGCAGCTTGGAAGCCAGCCAGTCTGGACCTCCTCCAAGCCATTAGACAGTGGGATGGTGTGGCCGCGAGCTTGGCGGGTTCTACAGAGGGGAAAACTGAGAAGAATGGTCACTACGGCGAAAAGGGGCAGGGCTACATAAGAGGTGAGCGTGTGCTGCAAGGCTTCCCGCACACTCTTAGCATCTGCAGGCAGATGTGCCTCACAAGCAGAGTACTGGGCACTCTACCCACTGGATGCCACAGCCCCACTCTGTTCTTCAAGACAATGTAAGGAGTCTCCAGCTACTGCTGCCGTGTGTGCCTCTGGGTGTATCTTCCTTTTGTGTGGGTGCTCTGAGTAGAGCACCATGCACCTGGAATGCTTGACATGTATCCCTTGTCTCAGCAGCAGGATGTTGGGCTGTGAAATGACATCACCTGATCTACATTTCAACAGTATCTTTTTAGGCAGGACAGAATCTGATGGGTGCCTCCAGGAGGTGGTTTCTGTTCCCTGCCATTTGATGTTCCTGCTTAGCTCAAGGCAGAGGCAGCACAGGCAGTGAAATTACTGGTCACATGTCAGTCATCCTGTGGAGGTAGGAGCTGCAGAGCTTGTGGCTGGATTCAATACTGCATGTCAATGGTAAGAAATCAATAACCCTGTATGCCAATGGCCCCGGGTTCCTATTTTTGGGATTGGACCAAGTTGGCTTCATGGGAAATGTTAAAATGATAAATCCTTGAGCCTCACACACAGCAGCTCTGATTTATTAGGCCTGGCCAGTGGCCCAGAAACTTGCCTTCAGCCTGTTTCTTCAAGTATTCTGCAAGGAATGGAGACTTCTAGGTCTCCCAACAGTGCCATGAAGACTTGTGCGGGATAAACCTTTGTGTGCTGAGTTTATAGTAACAGTCCACACGAGGTGACTGCAGCCATCTCTGAGGTGAGGAATTGTGGGTGCTGTGGGCTCAGTTTTCCAGATACCCTCCTTACAAGTTAATATGGGACAGCGGCTATTTCATAATCAGAAAAAAATACACAGTAAGATGCCTAGCTCCTACAAAGACACAGAAAGCCCGAGATGAAATAAAACAATGCTGACATTCTTCCAAGTACAGGCTCAGCATAACTGGCATAGAAAGGCTGTGGAGGCAGGGAGGGCATTGAGGGGGTTTGGTCGGGAGTGTGTTCTCTGGGATTTATAGGTAGGCTGGGAAATTTTTATTTTATTACTTGACTCTTGTGTTTGAGATGTAAACTTCCATTTTGATGAACCGTTGAGACGCTGATGATATTTGATTGGCAGATCAAATAACCTCATAACCAGAATCACCACTACATCCAAAAGTCCTTAAAATTTTACCTTATGGCCTTGATTTAATGCCTAGAGCAGGAGTCTCTTTTTCTTTTGTTAGTTTTGTGAGCTGGAAACACACATAACGTCTTTAAAGTGTTTCTCTTTTTCTGCTAAGCACATTTTAGCTTTGGTTTCTCTTCCATCAGTTTGGTTGTATCTGAAATTCCAGCTGTAAAATTCTCAGAGATACTAAAATCTAGATGACCTTGATTCAAGACTCTCGTCACCTTGAGTTATGCTTCACTTTCAGCTTTATGGAATCTCTTGAAAAATACGTATTTTATCTTTAATTATGTGTATTAAACCAGTGCCCAGAGATAAAACACTCTGGAGGCGGTTTCAGTGAACAGTGTCTGCTTTATGGCACATGAGCAGCTACTTAGACAGTGGAGCCTATCAGCTGTGGGTGGTTAGCACAGTGCCTCAAGTTGGATGGTGAGTGCTCACACACTGGGGTCTCCCTGGGAAGAAGTACATTAAAGGAGACATGGAGCATTCAGACTCGTCCACAGGCCGGCTACTCATACTCCTTCAGAGCTTAGTGTTCTGACTCCAGGAGCATGTGCACCATGCTTCTTACTCAGAAGCACGGTGTGCCAGGTAGGCTGGCTTCCAGGTCATGCATGCATTTTTTCCTACAATGTTCATATAAGCAGATGAGCACAGATGCCTGTGAAGTCCGGAAGAGGGTGTAGGATGTCCTGGAGCTGGAGATGCCCGTGGTTGTATGCTGCCCATATATGCACTGAGAACTGAACTCAGGTCCTCTGAAAGGACAGTGTACTGTCTCAACCACTGAGCCAAATCTTCAATACTCAAGTTTACACAACCTTTTGTTTTGTTTTTATTGATTCTAGATTGTCTTGCCTTCTAGTGTAGGAGTTACTTGTGTTGTAGTATTTAGTGATACACATGTCCTAGTAAATATTAGTCGAATGTGTTAAGTATTGACTGTGTCACATGGTTATTAACGATCTCTTTTGTGCAGGCCTGCAATGAAAAGTGCAACTGTGGCAAAGAGAAACACAAAACATACGGTCTGAGGGTAAAAGGGACACTAGGAAGTGTAATTTTGGAGCAAGCCTTGTGTTTAAGGAGATGGAAAGTTCAATGAAAAGCCTGATGTTAATGAAATGAAGGGAGTGCTGACCTTAGGGCAAGACCCCACTCAGCTGATCCTGCAACCTGTCAAAGGAAAAGGCTGGAGAGATTCCCTAGGCCTAAACACCAGAAAACTTGTGCATATATAATTCCAGGAGAGGGCCCAGTTCCAGCTCCAACAAGCAGAAGAACTTGGCAGCTTTGGCCAAGTAGTTCTGAATTTAAAGTCAAGGAGAATACAGGAAAGGGGTTGCAGAGTCTTTCTCCACAGTTAAGGAAAGCTGCTGAGGACAGATGTGTGCCAGGACAGATGTGTGCCAGGGCAGTCCCTTCATGGAGGCCAAAGAGGCCATTTTAGGTAGCTCTGAAGGTGAAGCCGGGATTGCCCTGGAGACCCCAAGATGCTGGAGATGCCAGAGCTGGGGGCTACCTGCCAAGGAGAGCTGAAGACAGAGAGTGGAACCAGCTGACGAGAAAGAGGTGTGTTGCCGTCAACAAAGCCAGAAGTAGGGGAGATCTTAAGAATACCTCTACATCAGACATGGATATGCAGAATCTGGAGTTTTCCCTGCTGGTTTTTCATCTTACTTTGATCCCTCTCTCCCATTTGGGAATGATAATGTATATTCTGTGCCATGGCTTTTATGGAAGTATGTGATCTGCTTTTTCATTTTAATTTTAGATGAGAGTTACAGTTAAGAGATTGCCATGAGTCTCAGAAGAAATTTTGGGCTTTAGACTTTTAAACAGTGTTGAGACTATTATAGACTATGTGGATTGTTGAAGTTGGACTACACAAGTTTGCATTATGATATGGTCACAAGCATATGGGGGCCAGGAAGTGGAATGTTGTAGTTTGAATGATAATAGCTCCCATAGGTTCATATGTTTCAGTGATTGGTACCTAGTTAGTGGAACTGTTTGAGAAGGATTGGAAAGTAAGGCCTTATTGGAGTAGGTATGACCTTGTTGAAGAGATATGTCACTGGGGGTGGTCTTTGAGGTTTCAAAAGCCCATGCCAGGCCCAGGCTCTCTTTTTTTGCCTACTGCCTAGAGATCAGGATGTAAAGTTCTCAGCTGCTTCTCCAGCACCATGCCTATCCACTTCCCTTCATGATGATGATAGATGGACTAAGCCTCTGAAACTGTGAGCCAGCACCCAATTAGATGATTTCTTTTATAAGAGTTGCCTTAGTCATAGTGTCTCTTCACAGCAATAGAACAGTGACTAAGACACCACCTTCACAGTCACAGAATACTTCCTGGCTAAATTCTCCTGCTTTGGGTGTTATTGAGATGCTGTGCAGTCCTATCTGAGCTGGTGGTACCAAATAGTTAAAATATGTGAGAAAGCTCCAATTCTCTTCCTCTTTGTGTCTTGCCTTTGTCTGAGACACCAGCTTGTAGCTTTGGGGGTAGGGCAGGTAACATCAATAACAACAACAACAAAAAATTTCCACTTTCATCTCAGAAGTTTCTCTAGATTTTTTGCAAGGTTTACTATATGTCATCTTTTTTTCTGAGGGCTCTTTTAAGAAGTGAGTCTCACATTTTTTCTGTCAAAGTATCAAATATATAGTCTTTGAGAGACTAAAGAGAAAAAGAAAGAAAATCACCTACAACTCTCTTTCCAGATACTACTGCTTCCCAGGGCCCTGAGAGAGTGTTTCTATATTTGTGTTGTGCATATTTCTGTACTTTTATACTCTACGTGGGGGTATTCTGCATGTTTTTTATAACTTGCTAATTTTCAGATGTACTGTATAGAGTATTTCTGGCATCTGTCATTGTTAAATGCTAATTATATGATATCACATCAAAAATTTAGTATTGATTAAATCCTAAATTAATTTCTTCTTTGTTCCAATGATATGTCTCAAAATGTCAGATTTAAAAAAAATACTTAAATTAAGCTTTCCATCACCCACCATTAACTGGATCCTTATATTTGAATGAGATTTCTGAGAGAGAAGACTGGCCCTTGGTGGCTGTGACCTCTCTCTCACCCTCTGTCTGGGGATAAAGCCTTAATCTTGGCATGAGTGGTGGCCTATGCCTTTAATCACACACAGCACTCAGGAAGTGGAGGCTGGTGGTTCTCTGTGAGTTACAGGCTTATCCAGACTACATAGTGAGTTCTAGGCCAGCCAGGACTGCATAGTGAGAATCTGTCTCAGAGAGAGAGAGAGAGAGAGAGAGAGAGAGAGAGAGAGAGAGAGAGAGAGAGA
>CABHPP010143454.1:67908-92072 GCA_902168425.1 Peromyscus attwateri
AGGAGAGGAGAGGAGAGGAGAGGAGAGGAGAGGAGAGGAGAGGAGAGGAGAGGAGAGAGAGAAGGGAGAAGGAAAGTCTTAATCTGAATTGCCCACCGAGACTGCAGAGCTGGTGGTGTGTACAATGCCGTGTGATGGTACTTGGACTTCTGCATTCCTGATGCTGGTGTGAAGCAGACATGCCTGCTGCAGCATGGCTGCCATTATGTCCTTTACTACTGGCTTCTGTGCCCAACATACCTCTTATGCTTGGATCTTCAGTTTGCCAGTAGCATCGTCCTGAGGTCCCGAGGTATTGTGGTTTGAATGAGAAATGTCACCCAGATGTTGGTGCTGCTTGGGGAACTGATGGAACTTATACTTATTAAAGGTCATTTCCAAACATCACACCCACACCCACACCCACACCCATACACACACACACACACACACACACACACACACACACACACACACAACTCGCTTTGTCCAACTAAAAACTTAGAATTTAAGAAACTTCTGTTCCTCAGTTCGCTCACACGTTAGTTGAGTGCAGTTTGGCCTTGTATTTAAAGCCCTTCTGAGGTCCTGTGACATCTCAGAGTGGGCCAATCTACCCTGAGCACTGGGATCTTAATATCAGACCAAAGTACGCTATGTATCTCCTCAGGCCATCACAGATGACTGGCCATTTTGGTACCATCATATTAACACAGAAGTGTGGGTGAAGATTTGTTAAAAACTAAGTTAAGAATTACAGAATTTATCCTATAAATGCCAGTGGGCCAATATTCTCACAGCTGGGAGGTTTGAAGAGGATTTGCGGGTGCACCCTTGCATGGCTGGCATCACAGTCATGAAGCATTTTCTCCCCAAACTCAGCTCACACCACTTTCCTATTGTTTTATTTTCACTATGACTCAATACCGCGTGAATTTATGCGTATTTACATAAATGTTGGACCCAGGGCTTTGCATATGCTAGGCAAGGACTGTACCACCAAGCCACAGCCACACCCTTGATTCTGTAACCAGAGCTTTCTATGCAGTCAGGTTCGTCTTAAGCTGTGATCCTTCATCTTCTTCCCAAATGCCAGGACTCCAGGCATGCACCTCAATGTCCAGCTAACACAAATATATTATTTATCCACCTCTTGAGTTCTGAAAAGGTCATAGATACTCTTGAGATCAGGCTCCAAAATCTAGAACTTTTCAGATTCAGCTTGAATCCATTCTTGCTCTAAATCTAATACTTAAGGAAACAGCCGCAGTCTTGGCCAAAAGCCTGCTGGGTAAAAGCAACTATGCGGATCATTCCAGAACCTTTGAAGTTGACCCTGATGATCCTCAGCTCTCTTCTCGGAAGATAGGCTGCATCCAATCTACCACAACTTGAAATATTAACACACAGGGAGTCTGGCGTCTGCAGTTCCTAGAACTGGAGAGAAGGGCTGCTTTGAAGCCAGCCCCCCCACTGCCATCTGAATGCTTTCCCACCTGGAGGCGGCTGGGACTCCGACATCAATTTTGATTAGCAAGATGTGGAAAGTTGCTGTCTGTGCTTGAGGGAAATTCACTCTTCTCTCTGAAATCCCATTTCCCTTTTTCATCTAAAAACAGAATTAACCCTTGTGGGCCTAGCCTTACCGTAGCATCCCATCAAAACTCCCCAAATGTTTTTGGCATTGGGCCAGGGCAGATTCTGCAAAGACGCTACAAGAATGTTAGGTACTGTTTGAAAATAGCTCACCCTAGCTGTGGTTTTTACTGTGCTTAGAGACTTCTCCCAATGGGTGTAAAGATTTTCTTAAGAACTGAATGTTATACCTTAAAGCATTATTACTTAATACACATGACAATTCTCAAGGAAATAGCCAAAGGCTACTGTAAGTACAATTCTAAAAACCCTACTCTAGGCCTTAAAATTTGGATTTCTGGAGATGACAATTTAAACTTTCAGTCATAGAGGATTTGTGCTGAAATGTATGCAATGAACTCCAGATGTAGGCAGACCGAGTGTGCACTCAGGTAGAGGAAATGGAAACAGCCTTATCAAGCCCAATATTCAAGCAGAAAATTCAAGTTAGAAGTAGGTTACTTGCTGTAAGACAGTCACAGAAGCTCAATGATGTCTTTTTAAGGTAATGATGGTAACTGAAGGACCAAAGGAGGAGGAGGAGGGTGGGTGGAATCCTTCAAAATGGCAGGTGGGTCTCTTTTAGGACATAAGACACTGTGGCCTTGGGAAGAGACAAGCAGGTGTCTGTGTCTCCTTTGACCTTCAGGAAGGGAGTATCTGGCTCCAGAGGCTGCTCCCACTGGCCTCCGGCCTCCGAAGACAAATAGAACTACAGGGTCTATGTGGGGCCTGAAGCGGATCACATGACATCAAATGCAAATGAGACACTTAAGGGATTCCAAAGTCAATCAAACCCACACAGGATGTTAGGCAACAAGACTGTATCTGTTGCGGGGCGGTGGTGGTGCCCACCTTTAATCCCAGCACTCTGGAGGCAGAGCCAGGTGGATCTCTGTGAGTTCGAGGCCAGCCTGGGCTACAGAGCAAGATCCAGGACAGGAACCAAAACTACACAGAGAAACCGTGTCTCAAAAAAACAACAACAAAAAAAAGATTGTATCTGTCAAATAACTAAGAAGAGCAATTGCTTCCACAGGTCAGCACTTCATTCATGTAGAAGGTAGGGTATATCTATAACACCCCTAAAATTACTAAAGGAATGAGAAAGAAACACTGACTAGCATTCGTAGCTTCTGGGCACAGTAGTTCACTAATACAAATACCTCTGAGAAGTTCTCCATACTTTGGGTTTGCCGATATATTTACATTTAATCACTTAGCGTGTGATTTGAATGCTGGTGGATATGAACATTGTATACTTAACATAATTTATATATTTTATGCACACATGTTCTATGTACAGTATCCTCTAAGATGTAACTATTCTGAGTAGAGGCATATCTCATGAATGATTAAACGTGCAACCTATGCCCTTCCATACACCCACCTCTGGCTGACAATGTCCCTCAAATGCTATTTTTCTCCTTTCTTTTCAGTAGAGTTTTACTAAGTTACACTCAGGCTGCCTTGAGCTCACTCTGTAGCCCAGATATGCCTTGAACTTTCAATCTTCCTGCCTCAGCATCCGAGGTTCCAGGCCTCTGCCATTGGGCCTGGCACTGTCATTCTTTGCTAATGTCCCTTGCTTTTGCTATTTCTACCAAGGACTGTTTATTGACCCTCTCCTCTATTCATCCACTGAGCCCCAGGCCAGGCAGGACTCTAGACAGCGTTATTCACAGAGGGCTGAACAGAGCCATGCTGTCTTCACAGTGCTCACCCAGCCTCCGGCTCTTCTCACATGTCAAGTCCTTTGGTGTCTCAACATTTCACCATTACCAACAATGACAATATTATAACATATATATTTTCCCTAACAGTTACCCTTGTTTTTGTAGACATCAATAACGGCTAAATTCGTAGTTAGATTTATCAGTACTTTTAACCATTAGCTTTTTCTGGTGACTTTACATCTTAAAACCAATGCACTAAAATCTAGTTCCAACAATAGCTCAACTGTTTAGTCTTTATTCACATAATGATTATACTACAAATATCCCTTTTGGAAATGTGATTTTTTTTTTCTAATTTTTATAACTCAGTATTTTCTTTCCTTACAGACCTGGAAAGAATCATTTAAAGTGATGGCTAATTTTGTGGCTTTTCCAATGAAACACTCAAGCGTATGTTATGGAGGTTAAGTTTTGGTACAAATTCTATAATGCAGCCTAAACAGCTGGACAAAAAGGAGATGGGAGAGTGAAGCTCCTTTCTTCCAGTTGGGTTGCCATTTGTCATTTAAAAGGAGTGCTTTGGCTCTCCTTCAAAACCTGTTTTTCCGGTTGACTTCTGTGGGTAGTAA
Source organism: Peromyscus attwateri (assembly GCA_902168425.1). Lineage (NCBI taxonomy): Eukaryota > Metazoa > Chordata > Mammalia > Rodentia > Cricetidae > Peromyscus > Peromyscus attwateri. Next base: position 71,828 of record CABHPP010143454.1, read on the forward strand.
AGTAGATCCCACAGGCTGAAGAGCCTGAGATTTATGGGGCCTTCTGGGAGTCAGCTTTACTTTTTCCATGGATCCCATTTCAACATTTTCAAATATTAGTCTTGGCAGGATGGTTGGGTCTGTCAGGAGCTGCTGGAAGGCTGGACGGCCATCCCAGCATAGGCTGCCCGGTGATAGCAGCTTGCACAGGACAGTAAATCGATCAAGCTGCCTCCCCCATTTGTACCAGGCATAAGTGATGAGGCTCATCCTGGAAACAAGCCTGGTGTTGGTGGCCCAGCGTGCTGTGGGAAGGCAGCGTGGGACGATTTTGCTCTGCTCCCATTGCCAAGGGCATCAAGAGTGGGCATGATGTCCTTGGGGATTTCCCTGGCAGATTTGTAATAAAGAGCTGAATTGGATTTTTCCCATGATGCAATAACTCTCCCAACTTTCACATCTATTTTTATTTGACAGAGACCAACTCTCCTTGTGACTGGGATCAAATCTAATCAGGAAGCCACTGTTCAGGGTCATGCACAGTCAGGTAGAAAAACTTGGTATTTTAAGTAAAATGTATGATTCTGTTCCTCTACACCAGCCCAGACAAAACTGGCATGTTCTTAGAAATACGTGATTTGATCTTGCTGTTAGAAAAAAAATGAATACTTAAAACCCTTAAACAAAAATAGATGATGAAAACAGGAATTCATATACATTGATGAGAGATATATAAGTTGAGGGGCTAAAGGATGATTGTGAGTAAAGTGCTTGCCATACAAGAACGAGATTATGAGTTTGGCTCTCCAGCATCCACATTAAAAACAGAAAAATGTGATGTGTGGTGGTGCACACACCTAAACTAAGCACTGGGTAGGCAGAGACAGATAATCTCTGGGTCTTCCTGGCCAGGTAACCGAAGATAACGTGGTTCTAGGTAACGCAGCAACATACTAGTTCTCTGCGGTTGTCATCAATCAGCCTTATAAAGTCTTTAACCTCAATATGGGTTTTTGCTCCCAGAACGTCAGTTTATAAAACCAAAGTCTTCTAGAGTGCTGGGGAAACTTGTGTTAGGAAAGGCAGAATGCTGAAGCTCCCCGTTTCTGTGCAACTCCATAACATTGTACCCTGCTTTCAGACATGATCCAGAGGACGGCATAGTAGGAACACTTCTTAACCATCCAGGGCAAGGTCCCTTTATCCAGCGAAGCCTCAAGCTCAAGTGCAGAGTCCTGTTTGATTTCAGATGTAAACGTCCCTGGAAATAAAAGAGCCATGTCTTCAGCAATAAGGCCTTACCATAGATCATGGAGCTCAAACAAGAGTCTTAGCAATAGCCTGTGATATCTGAGGGTTGTATGTGACCTTTGGCCAAGCACTGAATAAAGTGTAACCCATTCCTGGAACTGGTCTTTTGACTTGGTGGCATAAGATGTCTAGCTGAGGCATGGTCTCCCTATACTGACTCCATTTCAAATCCTTTCATATATGTATAGATTTGAGGAAGCTTCTACATAGTAGGTTTCCATATGGCTTTTCACGAATTGCTAAACAGTCTTGTTAATAAAAAACCTGGAGCCAGAAGTTGGGGTGAAAGTTGAAAGATCAGAGGAATAGAACAAGTCACAGCCAACCTCACCTTACCAACTCCTTAGCCTCCAGAGAGAGTTACTTCCTGTATACCCACACCTTATATACCTTTCTGTGCCCTGCCATCTTACTTCCTCTCTCTGCCCAGCTATATCACTTCCTCTTTCTGCCCAGCTCTATTACTTCCTATCTGTCTATACAGACCTCCAGACCTCTATGGTTAGCTAGTACTGGGATTAACAGTGTGTGCCACCATGCCTGGCTCTATTCCCAATGCGGCCTTGAACTAATACAGATCTGGATGCATCTTTGCCTCCTGAATGCTAGGATTAAAGGCATGTGCTACCACTGCCTGACCTCTGTGTTTAATATAGTGGCTGGCTTTTTCCTCTGAACTCCAGGTAAGCTTTATTTGTTAGAGTACAAATAAAATATCACCACACTTTAGTGTTAGTTGTCTTTCCACATACCCTACCCCTTTACTCCTCTCTCCCACACCCTCCCTATTATTCTATTTCCTCTTCCTTTGGAAGACCTTCTTCCTCCTGGTAACTTACTAGCTATCTAGACTCTGTGGTATGTGGGTTGAAATGTATCTAAAGAAACAAACACATATCTAAAACTTAAAAGCTAGCATCCACATATGAGGGAAAACATACCATCTTTGTCTTGTGGGTCTGGGTTACCTCAGTTATTTTTAGTATCATCCATTTGCTTGAACATTTCATCATATCATTTTTCTTAATAGCTGAATAATATACCACTGTGTAAATGCATCACATTTTCATTATTCATTCATCTGTTGACAGACATCTAGTATGATTCCAATTTCTGGTTATTATGAATAGAACAATGATTGTAGCTGAACAAGTAAGTGTCTAAATAGTAAGACATGAAATCTTTTGGGTATATGCCCAAGAGTGGTATAGCTGGGTTTTGAGGTAAATGAATTCCTAGATTCCCAAGGAATCTCCACACTGACTTCCACAGTAGCTATACAAGTTTGTACTCCTACCAGCAATAGATGAATGTTTCCCTTACTCCACATCCCTATCCACATGAGCTGTCATTTGTTTTATTGATCTTGGCCATTCTGACTGGGGTGAGATGAAATCTCAAAGTAGTTTTAACTTGCATTTCCTTGATGACTAAGGATATTGAACCTTCCTTTAAGTGTTTCTCAGCCATTTGTGTTTCATCTTTTGACAAATCTATTTAGTTCTATGCCCCAATTTTAAATTGTGTTATGTGTTTTCTTTTTTCTTTTTCTTTTGTTTTTTTTTTTTTAGTTCTTTGTGTATTCTAGATACTAAATCAGATGTATAATTAGTAGAGACCTTTTCCCATTCTATAGGCTGCCACTTTGCTTGAATGATGCACTTTGCTGTACAGAGCTTTTTAGCTTCATGAGATCCCAATTATTGTCTTAGTGACTGTGCTATTGGCGTCCTGTTCAAAAAATATTTTCCTATGCCAGTGAGTCCAAGCCTCGTCCCTGCTGTCTCTCCTGTCGGGCTGGGGGCATCGTAACTTGAGGTCTTTGATTCATTTGTAATTGAGTTTTCTGCAGAATAATAAATATGGACTATTTTCTTTCTTCTACATGTAGATATCCAGTTTGACTAGTATATTGGTTGAAGATGTTATATTTCCAGTGTGTGTTTTTGGCTTCTTTCTGAAAAATCAGAAGGGTGTGTAGAATTATGTGTGTCTTTAATTCTATTTTGTTAATCAACATATCTGTTTTTATCCCAACACCACATTGTTTTTGTTACTATAGCTCTTTAGTAGAACTTTAAATTAGGGATGGTGATACCTCCAGCAATTCTTTTATTATTTATCATTGTTTTAGATATCCTGGATTTTCTGTGTTTCCATATAAAGTTGAAGATTGTTTTTTCATTTCTGTGAAGCATTGTGTTGGAATTTTGATGTTGGGCTTGAACAAATTCTGTAGATTGCTTTTGATAGAATTACCATTTTCATTATTTTAATCCTACCATTCATGAGCATGGGGGAACCTCTCCATCTTATGGTGTCTTCTTCAACGTCTTAAAGGCAGATAGATGATTGATAGATAGATAGATAGATAGATAGATAGATAGATATTTATATACACAAGTATACACACACACACACACACACACACACACACACACACACACACACGTCTTTCACTTGGTTGGTTAGGGTTATTCCACAATTATTCTTTAGGCTAATGTAGAAGGTATTGTTTCCCTAATCTCTTCTCCATTGTGTTGGTAATTTGTAAATAGGAAGGCTACTGATTTTGTGTGTTAATTTTGGGTTCTGTTACTTTGCTGAAGGTGTTTATCAGATGTAGAAGTTTCCTGGTAGAATCTTTAACGTTTTTTATGTATAAAATTGAATCATCTGCAAATAAGGATACTTTGACTTCTTCCTTTTCTATTTGTATTCCCTTGATCTCCTTCAGTTGTCTTACTGCACGAGCTACGGCTTTAAGTACTATGTTGAATAGGTGTGGAAATAGGGGACGACCTTGTCTTGTTTCTGATTTTAGTGGAAATGCCTTGAGTTTCTCTTCATTTAGGATGATGCTAGCTGTGGGCTTCCTATAAATAGCATTTATTATGTAGAAGTATGCACCTTATATCCCTAGTATCTCCAGGACTTTTCTCATGAAGGGGCGTTGTTAGAGGCCTGTGCTGCATCTAATGAGATGGTCATGTGGTTTTTTGTCTTTTCATCGGTTTTTGTCTTTTCGCCCATTTATGTAACAGATTATGTTTATTGATTTACAACCCCAAATCTCTGGGATGAAATAAACTTGATCTTGGTGGATAATGTTTTTGATATGTTCTTGAATTAGTTTACAAGTATTTTTTACTGCTGTCACAGCAAACCTCTATATTTTTTATTTAAAAAAATTTATTCGCTGGGCAGTGGTGGCACAAGTCTTTAATCCCAGCACTTGGGAGGCAGAGCCAGGCGGATCTCTGTGAGTTCGAGGCCAGCCTGGTCTACAAAGTGAGTTCCAGGAAAGGCACAAAGCTACACAGAGAAACCCTGTCTCAAAAGACCAAAAAAAAAAAAAGTTATTCATTTTATATATCAACCACAGATCCCCCCTCATCCCTCCTCCTGCTCCCTTCCTGCCTCCCTACTGCCACACAACCTTGCTTACCTTTGATTCAGGGGGAAGGGCTTGGACCTGCCTCAAATGAATGTACCAGGCTTTGCTGATTCCCCATGGGAGGCCTTACCAGGTTTGCAAGTATTTTATTGAGAATTTTTACATGTATGTTCATAAGGGATATTGGTCTATAATTTTCTTTTTAGATGGGTCCTTGTGTAGTTTTAGTATCAGGATAATAGTGTCTTGATACAAAGAATTAGGGAATGTTTGTTCAGTTTCTAATTTGTGGAATAATTTGAGAAGTGTTGCTATTAATTCTTCTTTGAGGACAGGTAGAATTCTGACCTAAATCCATTTGCCCCTGGGCTTTTTTGGAGTTGTTTTTTGTTTTTTGTTTTTTGTTTTTTTTTAAAAAACTATACCTTCTATTTCACTAGAGAGCATGCATCTGTTGAAATTATTGATTTCATCTGGATTTAACATTGATAGGTTTTATATTATCAAGAAATTCATCCCATTTCTTTTTTTCAATTTGGTAGAATACAGATTGTAAAGTATGTCTTTATGAATCTATGAATTTCCTTGGTGTCTGTTCCAATGTCCCTCTTTTCATCTTTATTTTTGTTAATTTGGATCCTGTGTGTGTGTGTGTGTGTGTGTGTGTCTCCCTCTGTCTCTCTGTCTCTCTGTCTCTCTCTCTCTCTCTCTGCATGTGTGCGTGTGCGTGTGCATGTGTGTGTGTATGTGTGTGTGTATGTGTGCGTGTGCGTGTGTGTGTGTGTGTGTGTGTGTGTGTGTGTGTGTGTGTGTGTTTCGCCTAATTTGGTCAAAGGTTCACCAATCCTGTTGACTCTGTCAAAGAACCTCCCTTTGTTTCACTGGTTCTTTGCATTGCTTACATTGCTGTTGCTGTCTCCATTTCACTGACTTCATCCTGACATTTGAATATTTCTTACTGTCCACCTTTTTATTGTTATTTCTTCTCATGTTTCTAGAGCTTTCAGGTATGTCATCAAGTGGAGATATGAAATGTCTCCTTTTTATAAAGTACAGTCACGCAGTGCTATGAATTGACCTTTTAGAACTGTCCTCGTGGAACCACACAGGCTGGTATATGTTGTCTTTTCACTTTCATTCAGTTATACAGTTTTTAATTTCCTTCTTTGTTTCTGTCTTAACCCAGTTTTCATGAGGTAATGAGTTGTTCATCTTCCATGAGTTTGACAGTGTTCTGCTCTTTCTGTTGTGGTGACATTCAATTTTAATCTATGGTGGTTCATAGAAGTCAGGTTGTTATTTCAATTTTCATATCTTTTGAAATTTGCCTTGTGTCCTAATTTTGGTCAGTTTTGGAGAAAGTTCTATGGAGTGCTGAGAGAAAAGTATATTCTTTAGTGTTTGGGTGGAATTTTCTGTTCATGTCTGCTAGATCCATTTGATTTATGACATTATTTAGCTCCTGCATTTCTGTTTAGATTTTGTCTATTGTTGATAGTAGGGTATTGATGTCACCTACTTAGATTAACTTAGGTAGCCTTGTATTTGATGCATAAATGTCTAGAAATAAGTTTTTGTGATAGATTTTTTTTCCTTTAATGAGTTTGTAGTATCCTTCCATATCTCTTATTAGTTTTGCTTTAAAGTTTGTTTTGTTAAATATTAAAATAACTGTACATGTTCGCTTCTTGGTTCCATTTCCTTGGAATACTTTTTTTCCATCCTTGTATCCTAGAGTCATGTCTGCCCTTGATGGTGTGCTGGGGATGCTGTGAATGTGTTGCTCTGATTGATTGATAAATAAAATGCTGATTGGCCAGTAGCCAAGCAGGAAGTATCAGCGGGACAAGGAGAGAGAAGAATTCTGGGAAGTGGAAGGCTGAGTCAGGAGACACTACCAGCCACCACCGCCATATGAGAAGTAAGATGTAAAGTACTGGTAAGCCACAAGCCATGTGGCAACTTATAGATTAATAGAAATGGGTTAATTTAAGATATAAGAACTGGATAGCAAGAAGCCTAAGCCATTAGGACAAACAGTTTAAATAATATAAGCGTCTGTGTGGTTTTTTTGGGGGGTCTTAGTAGCTGCAGGCCTGGATGGGACTGGAGATAACTCCAGCTACAACAATGAGGTGTGTTTCTTGAATACCACAAAAAGATGGATCCTGATTTCTAGTCCAATCTGTTATTCTGTCTCTTTATTGGAGAACTGAAACTATTAATATTGAAAGTTATTAGTAAGCAGTATTTATTGGTTCCCGTTGTTCTGCTATTATCATGCGGGGTTTCCCCACCTTCTGACCAATTGTTCTTGGGTTATTTATTCCCCGTGTCTTCTTGGATATAGTTAACCTCCCTTAAGACTCAAGTTTTCCTTCTAGTGCCTTATGTAGAGTTGGACTGGTAGACACAAATTGCTTAAATATTCTTCAGCATGAAATGTTCTTTATCCATTGACTTTTATTGATAACTTTGCTATGGATCATAGTCTGGACTGGCCTTCATGGTCTCTCAGAGACTGTAGAACATCTGTCCATGCCCTCCAGATTTCAGAGTCAGGTGTCAGTCTGATGGGTCTGCATTTATATGTGGCTTGGTCTTTTTTCTTGGCAGCTTTTAATAACCTTTCTCTGCTCTACACATTTGGTTTTCTATTATGTTATGGAGAGTTTTTTCTGGTCTATTTCATGTTCTGTATGCCTCTTGTACCTTATATAGATCTTTCTTTAAATTGGGGAAATTTTCTTCTATGATTTTTGCTAAAAAAAAAAAAATTCTATGCTTATGGCCTGGGTTTCTTCTCCTTCCTCTATACTCAATATTCCTAAGTTTTGTCTTTTAATGGTGTCTCAGATTTCCTGGATATTGGGCCTGAATATTTTAGATTTGAAAGTTTCTTTGACTGAACTATGCATTTATTCTACCTTGTCTTCAAGACCTAGAATTCGTCCTTCCATGTTTTTTAATTTATTGATCAGGCTTATCTCTTAAGTTTTTATTTGACATCCTGAGTTTTTCATTTCTAATATTATTTTAGTTTCTGCTTTAGTGATTCTATTTCTTTGTTAAATTGACTTTCATGCCTTGAATTGTTTTCATTATTTCATTAAACAGTTTGTCTTCATGGTCCTCATTAAGGCATTTATTCACATTGTCTTTACCATCTTTGAACATATTGCTGTTTTAAAGTCCTTGTCTTGTGCTTTGACTGTACAATAGGGCTTCTGGATTCTGGATGAAGCATATTATCTTGTTTGTGTTTTTGCATTGGGGCCTGGGCATCTGGGGTTGCAATGTTTGAGGTGTTTCTTGGTGCAGCTATCTGTGCTCACCTTCGTTGGATAAGCATTCCTTCCTTTGGTTTCTGTTGCCCACAAGTGTGGTGGGTGCGGGGCCTCTGGTGGAAAGGTGTTTTGCAGGTCACCAGGGAGTCACAAAGGAATGGAAATGGACAAGGAAGAAAGCCGAGAGAGATGGTGGGGGAAAATTAAAGGAACCCTGGATCCAGACAAAGAGGCTAAGTCCTTAGGGGATGAGCGAGGGTTGGAGGGAGGGGCTTCTGTGTACAGAGCACAGCAGGACTGTAAATCTGGAGAGAACAAAATGGAAGACAGAAAGGAGAATGAAGGTCCTCTGCTTGAGTCCCGTCCTAGGATGGCAGCTTCAGGTGTCAGAGAGTGCATGTGTTTTTTGTTTGTATGTATGCTTGTTTTTAAATCCACTTAAGCCAAATTGTGGCACCCATACATTCAGGCATGTGGTGCCACCCACTGTGGTATGGTTGACCTACCAGGAGCCATACCCCTAAAGAAAACTTACTCTCCCTTCCCTATCAGCTATCAACTGTCAATAGCTACTCAGCTAGGGGAAGAAGAGTGGGTTTTATTTAGGCTTGTGTGCCCCTCCCCTAGCTATGCTGAAATATTGACTGGTTTGATCTTGCACAGGTAACCTCAGCTGCCATAAGCTCATGAGAGCAATAGTCCTATCATGTCTGGAAGACCATGTTTCATCCTAATCTTCTCCAACTTCTGGCTCTTGCAATCTTTCTCTTTCATCTTCTGATGTGTTCCCTAAGCCTTGTGGGGTCATTAATGACTGAACACTCCACAAGCACTTGCTCTCTATACGCTGACCTATTTGTGAGCCTCTGTATTAACTGCCACTCTGTATCCACTGCACAAAGGGCTTCGCCAATGAGGGATGAGAGACGCATTGATCTATGATCATAGAGGTAAGTATTTAGAAAGCAGTTTGATACTGCATCCTTTTAGCTAAATAACAGTAGCAGGCTCACTTCTAAGGTCTATGTACCTCCCAATCATCAGTTCTCGGCCATGTTTACAGTACCAGGCATGAGCTCCCTCCTGGGAAGTGGGCCTTAAATCCAATCAGAAAGTGGTTGTTTACTCCCAAAGCACTCGTGCCGTGATTGTACCAGTGGGTATTATCTCACCAAGTCAGTCATTATTGTATCTCACAAGTTTGCTAGCTGGATAAGACTGTGGCTGACTTTTCTCCTGCTGAGGCCTGCGTCCTAACACCTTCTAGCACTGTGAAAGATAGCCACAAGGGAGGAAACTTCTGGATCAGACCAGCTTGATTTCTGCAAGTTATGTGACCAAAGTATGTGATGTCCTCAGCAATAGGGTCTTACTAGACTGCATAAAGGGAGAAAGCAAGGTGAACACCCATGTCCACCTCTGACTCTTGACTGTGGTAAGTGACTTATGCTCTGGCTGTCATTGTTCCCTGACATGATGTACCCTAACACCGTGAACCCAGACTATTCCTTCCTCAAGCTGCTTTCATCAGGCAATGATTCAGTGTCAGAGTTCCATCAGGTACCACACAAGCTAGTCTGAGCATACTTATACAGTATCACTTCCATCCTCCCTTTGCATCTGAGGAAGCTGATTCATGAAGGGATCAAACAATGAAACAAAGATCACATGGCTCTTGATTCTACAAAAAAGAAAAGAGAAAAGCCAAGAGCTAGCTGCGTGCTTCCAAAACCAGCGTTTTCTTTCTGTTCGATGGCTCAGCCTCCATGTCCAGCCTGCCTCAGAGCTGTCAGGAGCTGTGGGTCAGGAGCATTTCCCCATTCGTTGCTACACATATTGCAGCAGGACAGTGAGACCCCTTTGCTAAAATGCAGAGCACCACACATGCTTAATGGATACTCGTTTTCTAATACTGGTAAGAACTCAGAAGGCGGCATTGACTATATAACTGATCAGGATACCAGATGCCTGCAGCTCAGCACAGTGTCCTTCAGGGACTCTACTCCGGATGGCTCTTCTGTGGAAAGCTGCTGCCTCTGTGAATTCATTCCTGGCACATTCCATCCAGACTCTTATCAGTTGATGTACGATGAAACATCAAGCATGTCAGCATGCTTCTGCTGTTTGAAACATTTCAGCTTCTAGTGGTTCATTTTCTTTAACCCAGATGAAAGCATGCTTGCTGTAGAAACACTGCATCAGAGTTCAGAACTGAGGTGCCCTCTCCTCTCTTCCATTCTGCATCCCTCCTGCCTGGTGTTAGCCAACTGCTGCCACCTGGAACTCCTTCAGGCCATAGAGCCTCTCACCTATCCCAGATCCCCTAAACAAACAGCATGTGCCTTCATCTGGAGTGACCACCGTGAGGAATTATCTCACAGGCTGCAAGTCAGTTTTCTTCATACCTGAGAGTCCCCCTCTATGAAGACTCTCCTGACTACCAGCTCTCCCTGTCCAAGCCACTGCCCTCTCTTCTGCTCTGAGAGGCTCACTCATTCATTTTCTACACAATTGATCTACTGGTTTCACTTGTCCTGCTTCTGCCCTCAACCCCACCTTAACTTCAGCCCATCTTCCACATGAGTACCAGGATAATTTTACCAACACAAAATCTATGGCACCTGTCAGCAGGCTACCACTGTCTCCATACAAATAGCTCAGCCTTCCTACTGCTACAGGGCCTTTCCTGATCCACAGCCCACTCTGTTCCTGCTATTAACAGGGCACTATGCCCAGATACTCAGGGCTGTCTGCAGTCTCTGCTTGAGGCTTCCCTCTCTTGTCTAACCATCCCAGCCTGCTGTCCAACAACCTGAATACTCTTCCCCAGACGTTCTGTCTACTGGCCTCTAGTTTTCTCCGTAGACCCACCAAAGCAACTTCTCGGGGAAGTTCTTGCAGAGCAAGCTGCCTTCTCTCCACACCCAAAGCCCTGACTGAGACACGGCATTATCACCTGCACTGTGCTGGCTCCTGCTCCCCAGTGAGTGGGGCCTCGTCATCTTTGCTCATGACCCATAAAGTGAACTCCTAAAGTCTCATGGAAAAAAATGCATGTTTGTTTCAAATAAACATTGTTCCCTATGAAAGCTTAACAATACAGCTTCCTATTCACGGTTCAGGAGAATAAACCAGGTTAAAGATGATAACGTGGTAACGGAAGCAAGAATGGGAAGGACTACGGCCCCTCCCTCTAAAAAGTGTTCATTAAGAAGGGATTCTCGGAAGGGAAAACCAGCTTTGTACTGAAGGGAGCTTCTGTCTCCTTTGGGAATGGATTGGTTTTGCTTTGCAGTGAAGTAAGTGGACTGGAACTGTAAAGCAGCAGGTGGCCCAGAGACAGGAATTACATTCCCTAAGCAGTGGAGGTGATACGTTCTCCGTGGCCATGGCACACATCAATGTCCTTGTGCTTTTCCTATACTCAAAAAGGCCGATTTCCCCTCCATATTAAGCCAAATATATAACGTTTTTGTGACTGAGACGAATGCAGATGTGCACTTTGTCTGTTCTCCAATACAGGCTGGAGGAGAGGGGCCAGCATCCCCCCAGGAGGAATGCCCAGCTCGTGCTGGGGAGGGCTGGGGAGGGCGTGGTTGATAACAGCTGAAGGAACACAATTCCACATCTTAACTGCTTTACACCTCTTAGACTCAAGGTTGTCTATAGTGTTTATGAAGGAAGGTTTTAGCAGGCAAAGGTTTGGTTTGCTTGCTCTGACCATGGCTCCCTTCCTGGAGTTCAGGTGTGCTGTCTGTGTCTTGCTTTTCCTGTTACTGAGGACTCAGGCATTCACCCCAAATGGTTTCCATTCTCTTCCAGAGATTTCTCTTCCAAGTCCTTAAAAAACACAGCTTGGATAAGCACGGGACACAGGTGTACGCCCATATCTTCCCTTAATATGTGCTCAGCCTCCTCTGCTCCTGGATGTGTGTTCTATGTACATTTGCATCACCTCTGTTAAAGGGAACCCAAATTTCCCTTCCTTCCTGCTCAGATGGAATTAGAAAGATGGAGGGCATGGGATAGAAAACCAGACCTGATGTCCTGTCTGTGACCCTGCTACATCACACATCTTCGCATCAGAAGATCAATATTCTCCTCATAACTTTTATTTTCAGCTTGTCCTTTTGCCTGGAGGTGTAATGGCTGTCCCTGCCATGCTGATATTACCACCACAACCGCTAACTCAATTGATGAAATGCCTTTCTTACTGAAGAGCAAGATCTTCCATTCCAAAGATTGATATTGGCAAGTCAATAAACAGTTAACCTGATTTCTGAAATGACCTGCACGGAAGGAGACATTTACATTGCTGCTGTCAATGTTCCCCTTCGAATGTAAACAATAATTAGAGCAGTGTAGGGCATCTCTCCAGAGGCAACTGACTCACAGGATGTGTAAGTAATGACACAAATCCACATATTGAAGACTCCTTTGCCGGCTTGTCACAAAGAGGACAAGCAAGTCCTATTAGGACAGCCCTATCTGTATTCTTTGAAGCAAATTTGACCAACAAATTGGTAAGACCTCTTGTTCATTGTATCATGGAGTCATGATTAGTGGAGATTATTTACACGAGTTATTTCCCAAGAAGTATTCCTAGCTGTTCCTAGTACATGGTAAGTGAATATTAAAGCTAACAGATGAAAGAAGGTGGGGGATGTTCTACTAGAAAACCATAGTTATTGGAGACCCTATTTTCTCCAAACATGGGGCTCTAAGAAGACCAGGTACTGGCAAGTAGCTGGCTTTTGGGAACCTGTTCCCCATGCCGGATTACCTAGCCCAGCCTTGATGCAGGGGGAGGAGCTCGGTCTGGCCTCAACTTGACTTGTCATGCTTTGTTCAAGCCCATGGGAGGCCTGCCCCTTTCTGAATGGAGACAGAGGAGGAGTGGATGGGGGCGTCGATGAACATATGCTAGATGTGTTTTATTCTGTTAATGAGCTGTCAGTCAAACTTGCCAGAGAGAGGAGAGTAGATGGGGGCAAGGGAGTGTAGATTGGAGGCAGGGGTAGGGAACCAGGAAGTGAGGAGGGAGGGGAAACTGTGGTTGTTATGTAAAATAAATGAAAAAATAATATTAAATAAAATAAAAAATTTAAAAATACAATACAATATAAAAATAATTAAATGTCATAAGGGAACCTGCTGTTTGATAAGTTAAGTAAAAATAAAAGTAAATTTTAAAAAAAGAAGACCAGATATAAGCCAAGTTCAGAGGAGAGAAATTCTCAAACACCTTGAATCACAGTCATAATCTTTAGAATGGATATTCTCAGCTCTCACTCACTGAGTCAGGATTTCTCAGAATTTCTTTGGTAAATGTTCATTAATATCTTGCATAAAATTTTAGATATCTCCTCTCTCATGAAGATAGTATAGGCTAATCTCAAATGCAAAATAGTCCCTACAGGCTTAGGAAGAGAAAATGGTAGGAGTCCAGTCATTTTGCAATCTCATGTTTTACTGCTAAGCACAGTGAGTGGGTGGGTCATGCCATGATGTCTGCTGGGCTCTGTAGTACACCCACACCTATGGGATCACTTTCCATGCCTAGCTCCCTTCCCTGCTTCTACCTCAAGATGATTTCAGTGCCTAAAATCCCCACCCTGAAGTTTACTTACTGGGATTAAGTTCCAGTTTTCAGATGACCCCTCCTAAATAGAACCATTTAGTTGTTTACATTTGTGAAAGCATTGATACAGATGTATGCTCTGTGCCTATGTGACATCCAAACACTTGGGACACCTCAGTGAACAAAATAGGCAGACCCTTGCTCTCAAAAGGAGAAGATAAAGCAGGGATCAGCACTGAGGGTGTTTGAGCAGGCCCTCCATAGCATCTCCTCATCTGGGAAGCAAAGTGATGGCGATGATGATACCATCCATGTCAATGAGTTCTGGAGAGAGGGAATGTGCTGTAATGAGAAATTGCCTAGAACAGTGGCCTACCTGTGCTCAGTAAGTTTAATATGATGTGTTCTCATCATGTGAGCTTGCCCTGACTCAGAGCCGTGAATAGCTAAAAATAACCGTCTGTGTAATGTATACTGGACAGAAGCAGATGTCTCCATGCAAATACAGTGGTATTGTACATGGAGTAGGCAACAGCAGTATTGTACATGGAGACGGTAACAGTGGTATTGTATGTGGAGTAGGTAACAGTGGTAATGTACATGGAGGAGGTAACAGTGGTATTGTATGTGTAATAAGCAACAGAGTTCACAGCATGGTAGAACACAGGATATCAGCAGAGGTGATGTCAGGGTTTTTGCACATAATATTAAAGTAGCCATGCTCTGGACAAGGCAGGTACCACAGAGAAAAATGATTGTCTGGTGCTAACCACAGATGACTCTCAAGAACAGTCACAGTGCAGTAAGATTGGCCTCTAAAGAGCATCAACTAAAAGGCAGGTAGATTTTATTCATGGTTTATACAAATTTGCTATCAAATGAGAGCCCTATGATGGACAAAAGATATTTACAAGTACTAGAACCTTCACAGCTAACCTGACTTGGAAGAAGGGCTTAATAATGTAATTAAGTTAAAGATATCAAAACAAGAAGATTCTAGATTACCCAGTTAACCTTAAATCCAGAGGCAATTGTCATTATAGAAATCATAAAAGAACAATGACAACAAGAAGAATGACATGATGGACACCAGGCCTGTGAAGACAGATGTGGAAACTGAAATCACGCAGCCACAAGCCAAGGATCACCTGAAGCCAAAGAACCAGGAAGGATACCGGATGTGTTCTTCCCTAGTTTTGTAGGGATCAGAGCCTTGCTAACATCGTGATGTGAGATTCCAGGTGTGCAGAGTATGAGAGAAGAAAGAACAGCTCTGCTGATGCAGGTCACCCTGTCTGGAGATGTGTCACAGCCCCAGGACAAGTGTGCAGATATGTTCCTCAGCTTTTCAGCCACATGTAGCAGGAATCTTAAAAGTTCTTATTAATTAAATCAAACCCGAGGCCAGTTATTGGGGTGAATGCTGGAAAATCAGAGAAGCAGAACAAGCCACAGCTTCCTCACCTCGCCAGTTCCTTTGCTGATCCAGTTTCCTTTAACTGGAAGCCTCTCAGTCCTCATCCAGAATGGGTCTCAGCTGAACTGTGCTGCTCAAAGCCTAAAAGCTTAACCAGCCAAATGCTTCTAGTTTCTTTGTCTTCATGCCTTATATATCTTTCTGCTTTCTACCACCACTCCCTGGGATTAAAGGCTCGCTTTCTGGGATTAAAGGCATGTGTCACCATGCCTGGCCGTTTCCAAAGTGGCCTTGAACTCACAGAGATCCAGAGGGATTTCTGTCTCTGGAGTGCTAGGATTAAAGGCATGTGTGCCACCATTTTCTAGCCTTTGTATCTAGTGGCTGTTCTGTCTCTGACCCCAGATAAGTTTATTAGAGTGCACAATATTTTGGGGAACACAATACCACCACAGCCACATCTGGAGAAATTACAGAAGTCCAAGATTCATTTCCTACCCCAAATCAGCAAACTTCTTAGCCTAGCACAGCTACCCTTATCCTTATCATCATTAGCACAGCCCCCCCCCCCCAACCTGCTCATCACCGGCATAACATCTCTCAGCCTGCTCACCACTAGCACAGTACCCCTCAATCTGCTCATCACTAGCACAGCCCCCTCAGCCTGCTCAGTACACTTACATTAGCATACAGCTGGGTAAAATGATACAACATGGTTCTTAAATGGCAGAGGGGTTTTTAATGTCCTTGTCTCTATGCACGAAGTATTTGTGAAGGACTTTGAGCATATCAGCAAAGCTCATAAACTCTTCCTAAACCAGATGGTATCTATGGGTTTAAACCACCTGAACATATGCTAGATGTGTTTTGTTCTGTTAATGAGCTATCAATCAAACTTCCAGGACAGAAATAGGCCTCATTCAAATCATTAGCGGCTGGCGCCTCACACTGACATGTTCTCCTCAGAAGGTCACACTTGCCATACACACTCTTCTGCAGTGAATGGGCTTCTTAGAGTCGAAGACGTAGTCTGCAGTCCAGGAGCTTCTTGGAAGCAAGAACTTACCTGAGAAGAAAACGTCTCCCTTCAGGGTTAGTTGTTCCTTTGTGCTGTGACAAAATACCCTGATAAATATAACTTACGGGAGAAAGGGTTTATTTCGCTTAAAGTTGTAGAGGGAGAGAGTCCATCACAGTGAAGACGGCATGGGCATGGGCATGGGAATTGGCAGGGAAGGTGTGTCAGCAGGACCAGGAGGCTGGCTGGTCACACTGCATCCAGATTCAGGAAAGAAGAGAATCAGGTATGGCCAGGTTACAGAACCTCAAGGCACATGCCCAGTGGCACATTTCTTCCAGAGCCTCCACCTCCTGAAGGTTCCACAGTCTTCCTGAGCATCTCTACCAATTGGGAACGAAGTGTTCAAACATCCGATCCTATAAGTGATATTTCATATTCGAGCCACAGCACCATCATAGATTTCTTTGTTTGGTTTTGTGAGACATGTCTTGCCCTGAAGCTCAGACTCTTAGAGGTCAGTCTTGCCTGAAACTCACAAGTGATCCTTCTGTCTCAGCCTTCTCAGGCTGAGAATCCAGATGTGCACCATCGTGCCCAGATCTAAAGACTTACCTTCAAACAGTGAAGCATCCTGTTGTTAGGTCATCACAGAGTGGCTTCAAGAAACAGGCTGACATCTGAAGATGCCTGTCTTCCTCCTGGATCTCACTGGATCTCAGTGATGTGAACAGGGCACATGTGGGAAGCGTGGAGTATCAGATCAAAATGGCATTGACCAAAAACTTGAAAGAGACTTCAGATTAATTGCTCCCAGTGGCTTAGTGGAAATTCTGTTCTGAGGGTTTTAAATCTGTTTTGACTTCAAAGTAGAGAAAAAGAAAA
The DNA here is from genome assembly GCA_902168425.1 of Peromyscus attwateri. NCBI lineage: Eukaryota > Metazoa > Chordata > Mammalia > Rodentia > Cricetidae > Peromyscus > Peromyscus attwateri. The sequence continues at coordinate 88,703 of CABHPP010143454.1, forward strand.
TCACATGACAAAAGAAACTACAGCCTACGTTATCCATAGACAGGTCTTTAATTGATGATGGCAACTTTGGGTAGAGATGCAGATAAGACCTATAGGAAGTGTCGTCCTGCTGAGAGATGTGCTTGCTTTATGCAATATGATGTCAGAAAGAAAGAAAGCCCACAGGATCAAAGAGAAACAGCAATTTCTGGAAGAATGGTGGTTAATGTTTCTAAACTGTCAATCAAATTACTGGAGCTCTTTGCTCTTAAGCTTATTAAAAAGAAAGGGACTTAGGAAGAGATTGGGATTTTGATTTTTCAGTGTAGTTGTTGAGGACAACCTGGCCAGACAGCCCATAGATCACTGCAAACGTTTCCTTGAAAACTTCCAGAAAGAACAAGAACAAGCACAGCAGTGGCTGTCAGTAAAAGCACATTCAGGGAACGTTGCCCAAGTTCAGCAAGTCTAGCCAAGTGTTCTGCACTTTCCATGTTGACCACAAGCCAGTGATCAATACTCATAGAGATGTCCCACAGTAAAAAGACAATAATTTTATCAAACTCAGAATAAGCTCTGATTTGAAACATGATTAGGGGATGAACAGTGAAGGGCTAGGCTGCAAGGACCCAGGCAGAAGCAGGGAATGTCCGAGAATGGGGGTTCAAGACAACAAGAAAACATTTAACATGGTTCATAAAGATTTCCATATAATGTTCGAATCAGGGGTAACACTTACAACAATGGTCTAGGCCCTTCCCCCTGTAACCTACACCATGAGGCTTGAGTTTTTTGTGAACTTGAACAAGCTAGTGGGATCTGGTAAGAACAGACCTGAGTCGAGAAAAGACTTCCATTAGATCAGCCCATAGCCAAGTCTGTGGGGGCATTTTCCTGATTGATATTTGATGTGGGAGGACCCGGCTCACTGTGGGCAGTGTTACCCCTGGGCAAATGGTCCTGAGTCATATAGAATATAGCAGGCTGAGAAAGCCATGATGAGCAAGCCAATAAGCAGCACTCTTCCATGGCCTCTGCTTCTGCTCCTGCCTCCAGGTCCCTGCCTTGAGTTCATGCCATGGTGGATTTCAATGATTGGAGCACAGAAGCCAAGTTACTTTTGGTCATGCTGTTTACCTCAGCAATAGAAAACAAACAAGGACAGCCATTTCCTCCCGCATCCCCCGCCCCCTTTGTCAGATAACTGAAGAGCTCCTTATTTTGATAGACAAGGAAATAACATTCATGCTCACTGGAATTATAAATAGGCTGGTCATGAAGCACAGTTTCATGTCTGCTCCAAGGCTGTTTCAGGCATGAGCTTGAAAAGAGTCTTGCTTCCTTTGAAGAACTTTGGATTCCCTGAGTAAGGATGCATGCTCTGTGTAAACCAATAAGCAGGGTCTGAAAGGAGGGTGCTTAGGACAAGTCAGTACTGGTCTGTGACCATGTCATTTTTACATCCTTGAAGCTTGTTTTGGAGAGACTGAACACCATACAGGAGAAGCTGCACACATTCAGAGGAACAAATGCATCTCTGGGCCACTTCGGTGTGAAACAGCAGCCACCACCCAGAGGGCCTTGCATGCTTCCTTGCATTTGCCCAGCATGACTGAGAGTGGAGCATCTCTAACCTTCCCTGGGTTATGTCATGGGTCTGACGCTGCAGCATGGGGTGCTTTGTTCCAGCTGAGGAAGGAGTAAGCAGGCAAGCACTCCCCATGCAACGCTGCTGCCATTTGCTCTACAAATTCCTTCCGCTTTGTGGGTCCCCGACTGCGTTCAAATGAGTCCTGATCCAACTGATGATTCGAGTGCTTTTAATTAAGCAAAGATTCAGGTCCCTACCTCTGAATAATTTCATCTAACTATACCCCTGAGGGCAATGCTTTCTTAAATAAACAAGAGTATGTGAACCCAAACACCCATTTCTGGGTGTTACGCAAGACAACAACTCATAATTTAAAGAGTAGCTGCTTCGTGCAACCCAAACGTACATTCTGAGTTCCCTCACTGGTGTTCCACATGATTCACAACCTGGCTGCACAGGGCCTGTGGAACAGCTTTCACTACCATGCACTGTTATCCTTGCAGTGACCTTCAGCCTGGACACCCCTCCCCAGTCAACGGTCTCATCCTCCTTCCCCACACAGCAGCTAATGTCCCACCTGAAAACATCACACCTGGCACAGCCTGTCTGCTGACTACCCAGCCAGGGCTGAAGCTGCCTGTGGTCCTCCCTCACAGGGAGCAGCACCTTCACTCCCTGCCTCCCCTGGACTCCAGCACCACATCAAGCCCTGGCGCTCTCATCCCTTCCTCAGCTCTCCCCTCCTTCGTCCTGGGTCCTTACAGCCTAGCCCTTTGTGGGCCATTTCTTAATCGTACTTCAAATCAGGAAAGTTCATATCCTTGACAAAACCTCCTCTGACTCATCCTGATTACATCACACCTATCCTTTTCTTCTCAGAATGCCTTACACTTTTCTTCAGTGGGGTTTGTCACAATAGTTAAACTTGTATCTGCATAAAATAGCTAATAGATTGTAACCAGGAAAGCAGGGCCTGCTTCTATTCATCTACCTGTTGATAGCCACTGCCCAGCCTTTACCTGCACACAGAGGCTACACTGTATTATTTTAAATGTAAAGAATATTGTTATATATAGATCAAATGCAAACGCTTTTTTTAAGTTCAGGTTTTCTGTGGCCTGTTCTGTATTTGCTTCAGTTTTGTCCATTTCCTGTGTGCAGTCATACAATCCAGTGAAATCCAGTGAAACAGAGTAGTGGGACCAGATTGGGAATGGAAGCCTTTCAGAACCAGAAACAGTGACCAGACTTTCTCTCTCTCTCTCTCTCTCTCCCTCTCCCCCTCCCCCCCCCCCCCCCCCCCCCCCCCCCCCCCACCTCTTTTCCTTTGGTCCACAAGTAGCCATCACAGAAGTGTTACAATTTAAGAACTGTCATCAGGTGGCAGAACCTTACCTGTTCTTGAGTGTTGCACATGATGGTGGAAAGTCAAATAAGGAGTTTTAAAGTCATAGTTGCCCTGAGAACAGAGTTAGTGGGAGACAGGTACAGTAAAAGTTGTTTCACAGAATTATAGAGGCAGAGACACTCAAACATACAATATGTTGTCAGAAAGCAAAACCTGAGAACAAATTGGCCACGTAGGTGGGATATGAATATGTGGCCCAAGAACCAAGAGCCCATATGTCCAAGGACAGGAGACTAGGGTCCCAACTCACAAAGGAAAGAGCAAACCCCCTTTCTGAATCTCTTTGTTCTGCTTAGGACTTGCTGGATGTGATACTTTCCACCACGTTGGTGAGAGTGGATCTCCTATATTCCCTCGCAGACACACCCAGAGAGTATTTTAGCAGCATTCAC